>JBBBDQ010000460.1:3900000-4100000 GCA_037127315.1 Ascarosepion bandense | reverse complement strand
CATTCTGTTCAAATCTATCTATCTATCTATCTATCTATCTATCTATCTCATTCTGTTCAAATCTATCTATCTATCTATCTATCTATCTATCTATCTCATTCTGTTCAAATCTATCTATCTATCTATCTATCTCATTCTGTTCAAATCTATCTATCTATCTATCTATCTATCTCATTCTGTTCAAATCTATCTATCTATCTATCTATCTATCTATCTCATTCTGTTCAAATCTATCTATCTATCTATCTCATTCTGTTCAAATCTATCTATCTATCTATCTATCTATCTATCTATCTCGTTCTGTTCAAATCTATCTATCTATCTATCTATCTATCTATCTATCTCATTCTGTTCAAATCTATCTATCTATCTATCTCATTCTGTTCAAATCTATCTATCTATCTATCTCATTCTGTTCAAATCTATCTATCTCATTCTGTTCAAATCTATCTATCTATCTCATTCTGTTCAAATCTATCTATCTATCTATCTATCTATCTCATTCTGCTCAAATCTATCTATCTATCTATCTATCTATCTCATTCTGCTCAAATCTATCTATCTATCTATCTATCTCATTCTGCTCAAATCTATCTATCTATCTACTCATTTTTTTCAGATATATCTATCTGTCTCATTTTGTTCATATCTATCTATCTTATTTTGTTCATATCTATCTATCTATCTATATCATTTTGTTCATATCTATATATCTATCTATCGATCTCATTTTGTTCATATCTGTCTCATTTTGTTCATATCCATCTATCTATCTGTCTCATTTTGTTCATATCTATCTATCTATCTGATTTTGTTCATATCTATCTATCTATCTATCTATCTATCTATCTGTCTGTCTCATTTTGTTCATATCTATCTGTCTCATTTTGTTCATATCTATCTATCTATCTATCTGTCGCATTTTATTCATAACTATCTATCTATCTATCTGTCGCATTTTATTCATAACTATCTATCTATTTGTCTCATTTTGTTCATATCTATCTATCTATCTGTCTCATTTTGTTCATATCTATCTATCTATCTATCTATCTGTCTCATTTTCTTCATATCTATCTATCTATCTATCTATCTATCTCATTTTGTTCATATCTATCTATCTATCTCATTTTGTTCATATCTATCTATCTATCTCATTTTATTCATATCTATCTATCTATCTCATTTTGTTCATATCTATCTATCTCATTTTGTTCATATCTATCTATCTGTCTCATTTTGTTCATATCTATCTATCTCATTTTGGTCATATCTATCTGTCTCATTTCGGTCATATCTATCTGTCTATCTATCTATCTATCTATCTGTCTCATTTTATTCATATCTATCTATCTATCTATCTATCTATCTGTCTCATTTTATTCATATCTATCTATCTATCTATCTATCTATCTGTCTCATTTTGTTCATATCTATCTATCTATCTGTCTCATTTTGTTCATATCTATCTATCTGTCTCATTTTGTTCATATCCATCTGTCTCATTTGTTCATACCTATCTGTCTCATTTTGATCATATCTATCTGTCTCATTTTGTTCATATCTATCTATCTATCTATCTATCTATCTGTCTCATTTTGTTCATATCTATCTATCTATCTGTCTCATTTTGTTCATATCTATCTATCTATCTATCTGTCTCATTTTGTTCATATCTATCTATCTCTCTCATTTTGTTCATATCTATCTACCTGTCTCATTTTGTTCATATCTATCTATCTATCTATCTATCTATCTGTCTCATTTTGTTCATATCTATCTATCTATCTCTCTCATTTTGTTCATATCTATCTACCTGTCTCATTTTGTTCATATCTATCTACCTGTCTCATTTTGTTCATATCTATCTATCTATCTATCTATCTATCTATCTATCTATCTGTCTCATTTTATTCATATCTATTTATCTGTCACATTTTGTTCATATCTATCTATCTATCTGTCTCATTTTGTTCATATCTATCTATCTATCTGTCTCATTTTGTTCATATCTATCTATCTCATTTTGTTCATATCTATCTATCTGTCTCATTTTGTTCATATCTATCTATCTATCTATCTGTCTCATTTTGTTCATATCTATCTATCTATCTGTCTCATTTTGTTCATATCTATCTATCTGTCTCATTTTGTTCATATCTATCTATCTATTTATGTATCTGTCTCATTTTGTTCATATCTATCTATCTCTGTATCTGTCTCATTTTGTTCATATCTATCTATCTATCTGTATGTCTCATTTTGTTCATTTCTATCTATCTATCTGTATGTCTCATTTTGTTCATTTCTATCTATCTATCTGTCTCATTTTGTTCATATCTATCTATCTGTCTCATTTTGTTCATATCTATCTATCTGTCTCATTTTGTTCATATCTATCTATCTATCTATGTGTCTGTCTCATTTTGTTCATATCTATCTATCTATCTATCTATCTCATTTTATTCATATCTATCTATCTATCTCATTTTATTCATATCTATCTATCTATCTATCTCATTTTATTCATATCTATCTATCTATCTATCTCATTTTATTCATATCTATCTATCTATCTATCTCATTTTATTCATATCTATCTATCTATCTATCTATCTCATTTTATTCATATCTATCTATCTATCTATCTCATTTTATTCATATCTATCTAGCTATCTATCTATCTATCTATCTCATTTTATTCATATCTATCTATCTATCTATCTCATTTTATTCATATCTATCTATCTATCTCATTTTGTTCATATCTATCTATCTATCTCATTTTGTTCATATCTATCTATCTATCTATCTATCTATCTATCTCATTTTATTCATATCTATCTATGTCATTTTATTCATATCTATCTATCTATCTCATTTTATTCATATCTATCTATCTATCTCATTTTATTCATATCTATCTATCTATCTCATTTTATTCATATCTATCTATCTATCTATCTCATTTTATTCATATCTATCTATCTATCTATCTCATTTTATTCATATCTATCTATCTATCTATCTATCTCATTTTATTCATATCTATCTATCTATCTCATTTTATTCATATCTATCTATCTATCTCATTTTATTCATATCTATCTATCTATCTATCTATCTCATTTTATTCATATCTATCTATCTATCTCATTTTATTCATATCTATCTATCTATCTATCTCATTTTATTCATATCTATCTATCTATCTCATTTTATTCATATCTATCTATCTCATTTTATTCATATCTATCTATCTATCTATCTATCTATCTATCTATCTATCTCATTTTATTCATATCTATCTATCTATCTATCTATCTATTATCTCTTTATTTATGCATTTATCCTGTTGATGGGAAAAATAAAAGGCTATATTTGATATAAGCTCAGATAAAAACAAGAAATTCATTTATTCATGTCCATGAATTTACTCGAGCTACTAGACTAGCAATTAGATTCTACCCTTTTGCAGTGAAACCAGTCAAATGTAACCGCAACTTCCACTCAAGCAGCTTCTTTTCTTGCCTGTGGAATTTCCGCCTGTGGTATTCCCTTCTGTATACTTACTTCCCTGATAGCTACAATCTCCAAGAATTTAAATGCAATGTCAATTGCCATCTCTAACCTCCTTGATTCGCATCCTTTCCCTGACAACCCTTGTATCATGTTCTTCTCCCTTTCCAATCTACACTCATACAGCTCTCTTCACACCAGTGTTCTCATTCTTCTCTTACCCATTCTCTGACACCCACTGTAACTGGTTCCTCTTTCTCATCACTCTCCTCTTATGTAACCCTCTGTGCACCAGTGACAGTACTACCTTGCTTGGGGTGAAATGATTATAAAAAAATGTCAAATTTTCTCAAATCTCTTCCATTGAGATTCTTAGATAAAGCGAGGGACCGGATGTTTGCTTTATAACAACCAGAAAGCAAATGAACAAAAGTCGTCTCTGTGCAAGTAGATTCGCACAGATGTTCCGATTGAAAAATAAAAATTAATCAAATATCAAATTTCCATTTCGCGAGCCTACACAAATCTTATTTATCAGCCAATGGGAAGCCCAGAATCAAATACAAATGTGAAACCCCAAAACCAGCTGTTTTGATCAAAAAAGCAGATATAAAAAGCTGAGACAAAAAGCACCCAGCAGACAGACCGCCTGGTCTGTACCAAGGAGAAGAGTGTAATTAATATCCCTTTGACTTATGTCGAGCGGTTACTACGCTTACCTCTTTCCTTCTCCCCTGTCTCAAAAATACTTACTGACCTAAGGAGCAACTACTTCAAAGGTATTCCTCACATACCTCTGCTCCCCACATTCCTAAGCCTTACATTTCTTTCAGCTTATTATTTTCCATGAATATTTTAACCTCCGTTGGACCTATATTCAAGTATTGCTTTAATTGTAAAACATTAATTGATATGTGTATATATAAATGTTATTTTCTACTCAAATTGACTTTCTTGATTCTATAATCATTTTATGACTTATAGTAAGCTATCTACCACAAGGCCAAATTCCGTTAATCTGCAACAATATAATACTACCCTTCACTAGAACGGAATCCCACTACAACTAGAAAAGGAATAGATAAGCAACCCACTATAAGATCTTTCCTTTACTTTTTTGTTATTCAGTCAGTCAGTTAAGTGCCATACGTGATACACGCTTGGGCGATCATGTCTCGAAAGAGACATGACTGACTGGGCAGAAGATTATCCCGCAGTAGGTTGCAATTGCTTTCTGCGGTAGACTGGTTGCCGACCAAGGCTATAGAAACCAATCTGTCCTGTTATTTGACTAATCGCTAGAGGGGGAAGAGATGAATTATATCATTAAGTACAAATTAGTGGGAGATCAGTTTATTATTTCATAACAATATAAAACTCATCCCCCACTTTATGCCCAGTAGAAGCCTTTATCATGTTTTCAACTATTGTATTCAGTCAGTCAGTTAAGGGCCATATCCTGCAGCTTCCTCTCTCGCACTTCCCACCTGTGGAACTCACTCCCGTATTCTTGTTTTCCTGACGGCTACGACCTCCAGAAATTTAAATGCAAAGTTAATACTCATCTACTAACCACTGGCCTCTAGCTCTCTCCCCTCCCCTGTATAACCTTCCCTTTTTCTCCATCTATGTATCTGTCATCGCACCTTCTTTCTCAGCTTTCTATTGTTCCTTTCTAACTAGCTTGTACTCCTCACTCTTTTCTAATTAATCTTTTTACATTTATGTAACCCCCTGCACATCAGTGGTATTTCCGCCTTGCTCAGGGTGAAAAATTAAAAAAAAAAAAAAAAATATGTGATACATGCTTGAGCAATCATGACTCGAAAGAGACATGACTGACTGGGCAGAAGATTATCCAGCAGTAGATTGCCATTGCTTTCTGTAGTAGACTGGATGCTGACCAAGGCTATAGAACCTAATCTGTCCTATTATTTAACCTATAACTGGAGAGAAAAGACGGATTAATACTTTTCCCAAGGGTATTTGTGCGTAAGTGAATGCAAGGAATTTGTCATTCCATGTTGAGATCCACCGCATCACAATGCACACCTGGTTTTGTAGTAAATTAAAAAATATTCTAAAAACTGAATGTATGATAAATGCATAATCTAATGCAGATCAATCATTCATTGCCATCAATTTATCAATAGAAAATCTGCCAAAACATGGCTGCTGCTCTTGAAACTCTAATCAGTGGTTAACTGGAGCAGGAAATGGCTTGTAAATTTTAATTTTTTCCAAAAAAACTGATTTCCTTTATCCACCATAGAGAAACTTTCCTGCCAGCCATCAGTGCCATATATGATACAAGCTTTGGACTATCATGTTCTCGAAAGAGACATGACTGACTGGGCAGAAGATTATGCCGCAGTAGGTTGCCATTGCTTTCTGCAGTAGACTGGTTGCCAGGCTATACAACGCAATCTGTCCTGTTATTTAACCCATAACTGGAGGGAAGAGATGGATTGATACCTTTCTCAAGGGTATTTGTGTGTAAGTGAATGCGATGGATTCAACTGGAATTTGAACTTGGCTCCCCGATTTGTCATTCCAAGTCGATAGCCACTGCACCACAATGCACATTTGTTATTATCTTGCCAAATGTTTTGTTTTTTGTTATTGTTCTTTGATAATTGTTCGAAGTTCCATTTTGATGACATTTTCCAATGTGTTCTCATCATTCAACAAATGTTCATTATCTTATTTCTCTTTCGATGTTAGATATTTCTCAGGACTCATAGCATTTTTTTATCTATCTAAAGTTAATAAATAAATAAATGTGCACTGTAAATTGCAGTGTATAAGTCAAGTTCTCAAGCCTAAAAGATCTTTCCAAAACTAGGGCTTGACTTATATGGCGAGTATGAAATACAAACCTTAACCACCAAGTTGTAAGCAACAGAACTACTATTCACTATTCCTCCAGCAGGCTACCACGAACATTTCCCACTAAAATGTTATGAACATATTTTGCATACTAACACAGAAATTAATATAAAACAATAAAATTGTAACACAAATCCAGTGAATCATAGGGATGACAATGAACTACATTTGGGTTCTGGGTATGATGACAAACTACATTCAGCAGCAAGGCTTCTGACTGGGAGGTTTTGAAGCGCATGTAACTACCTCTTAATTGTTTTTGTTCACAGATCCTTCCTGAGACGGGGAAATAAACCCCGAACGTGAGGTCAAAATACTATGAAAGTATAAAAATAAATTTCTATAGTAAAAATACCAGCAATTCATTTAAAAAAAAAGAAAAAAAAAAGATGGATCAGAAGATTTCAGAAGGTAATATAATTCTTGACCAGATGAAAAATTCCAGCCTTAAGAGTGAATTTTTGCCATGGTTAAATGCAAAATAAGTAACAGAACCATCTGACAAATAGAATTGACAAAGTTTGATGTAATAACAAAAAAATAGAAAAAAAAATGGGTAAAAAATAATATAAATCAAGCAAAAAATATATGCAAAGAAAATTAGCAGCAATAAGGCAAAGCAACAGAAATCTGGCAGAAAGTTCACAAACTAAGAATTGGAGTTGACACACGAGAACAATTTTGGACAAGCAAATGTAGTGTTCTGACTTCAAGACAAGACAGACTGGGACTGAGACAGATGAAACTGAGAACTGAACAATTTTATTGGCTAGGAAACAATCCCAGTATGCATTTGCGTGCATCTGCCTATAAATTGGGGAGGGGCATGTGTTTTGCAGTCACTCCTATTGTGATTAAAACCAACAGAGCAAGAAATCAGAAGACATAAAAATTTTGTCCTGAAGACAAAAGTTATTTTTGACAGTGGAGGAGCTGTACTGTTTCCCACAGAAGACATAAACGGAAAAAAGGCATGAATAAAGTAAAACCTGTGAATAGAACTGTATTCTAAAGAAGACAAAAGTGAATTTACTAAAGCCACTTTTTGTTTATTCATGTTTCACTTAGGTGAATGCACCTTTGTTAAATAGTATTTTTTAACTTTCTTGCGTTGTATCTTTTTAAAAGCCTATAATTTTTATTTTTATCTGTTATCTCGCCTTATTTATATTAAAGTGCACAAAAGGAAATTTTTTTGTAAAAATTATATTTTCTTATGTCTACATAATAAATGTACTTTTCAAATTTCACTTAGTGAATGCAATATCTATGCTCACATTATTATCAGAAAGAGAAATACAAATCAAAAGTGTGTATACCAGCCATAATTATTTGGCCACCCCAGTGTCTTAAAAAAAATTATGTATTTCATACTATTTTTTAGTATTTATTGCCAAGTGAATAATTGTAAATGAAAATAGAATGGATCTTTTGTTAATACAGCACAATAACATGTGCATCAAATTAATTTATGAATATTTAATAATTACCTATACTGCAGTTTCATCAATGAAAGAATGAAGAAAATTTAGGGTGATTCGTATGAGTTCATCTTTGCTTCCTTGCCTTGTAAAATTTTGCAACGTAATAATAACAAAAGAACCATTCTATTTTCATTTACAATTATCCACTTAAAAATAGTATGAAATACATAATTTCTTTTAAAAACTGGGTTTGCCTAATAATTATTGCCGGAAGTGTATGTACAGATTATGTAAAAGTGTTTGATGAAATAGGTCACAAAAAAATTGTTGGAACCGTTAGGTTACCTTGATATATATGGGAAGGATATTAGAATAATTGAAAACCTGTACTGGCAGCAAACCATCTGCATATGGATATGAAATGAGTTCAGTAAATATAAAAAATAGAAGGGTGTAAGAGAAGGATGTGTTTTCTCACCAGGCCCTTTCATTCTATACAGTGAGGCCATTCTGAGAAAATAAGATGTCCTACAAGGATTCATTATTGCCAGCCATAATCTTAAGAAAAGACAGGCATATGACATGGTGTTGATAGCAAACAAAGAAAAGAACTTCTGGAACGCCTACAGAAAGTAATGAAGAGAATTGAGAAGTCAGCTTTTCTTTGTTTCCAATGACAATTTCCATTTTCTTACAACAGGATCTGTAACGTGGTTGATACTGACTTGGCAGACCGGCGGTAACCACTCTCTCACCGGCATGATGTGGCTTCCCTGTGCCTCTTCTACAAGTACTTTCATGGCTTCTGCTCCGATGAGCTTAGATCTCTGGTGCCGCCTAAGCATGAATTTACACGAGATACTAGATTAGCAACTAGGTCCTACCCTTTCACAGTTAAACAAATAAGATGTAACCGTAAATTCTACTCCAACAGTAGAATCGTGCTTCCCGCCTGTGGAACTCCCTTCCACAAGTCTGCTTTCCCGACAGCTACAATCTCCAGGTGTTTAAATGTAGGGTCAATAGACACCTCCTATCACACTAATTCCCAATTATTCTCAGAACACTCTCATCTACCCAATCCTCATTCTCTGTATCCTTACCCACCTATCACCTACCCTCTGACATTTCCTATATTTAATCATCCTTTCTCCACTCTATGTAGCCCCCTGCGCAGTAGTGGCAGTGACATGCCTTGCCTGGGGTGAAACACTTATAAAAAAAAATATATCTTTTTGCTATCCCAATGTTTCTTTGGATTTTGGTGTGATAATTTCCATTTTCTTACAACATTGCTTAACTTATGGAAGATATCTTTGTGCTATCCCAATGTTTCTTTGGATTTTGGTGTGATAATTTCCATTTTCTTACAACATTGCTTAACTTATGGAAGATATCTTTTTGCTATCCCAATGTTTCTTTGGATTTTGGTGTGATAATTTCCATTTTCTTACAACATTGCTTAACTTATGGAAGATATCTTTGTGCTATCCCAATGTTTCTTTGGATTTTGGTGTGATAATTTCCATTTTCTTACAACATTGCTTAACTTATGGAAGATATCTTTTTGCTATCCCAATGTTTCTTTGGATTTTGGTGTGATAATTTCCATTTTCTTACAACATTGCTTAACTTATGGAAGATATCTTTTTGCTATCCCAATGTTTCTTTGGATTTTGGTGTGATAATTTCTATTTTCTTACAACGTTGCTTAACTTGTGGAAGATATCTTTTTGCTATCCCAATGTTTCTTTGGATTTTGGTGTGATAATTTCCATTTTCTTACAACGCTGCTTAACTTGTGGAAGATATCTTTTTGCTATCCCAATGTTTCTTTGGATTTTGGTGTGATAATTTCCATTTTCTTACAACATTGCTTAACTTATGGAAGATATCTTTTTGCTATCCCTATGTTTCTTTGGATTTTGGTGTGATAATTTCTATTTTCTTACAACATTGCTTAACTTGTGGAAGATATCTTTTTGCTATCCCAATGTTTCTTTGGATTTTGGTGTGATAATTTCCATTTTCTTACAACATTGCTTAACTTGTGGAAGATATCTTTTTGCTATCCCAATGTTTCTTTGGATTTTGGTGTGATAATTTCCATTTTCTTACAACATTGCTTAACTTGTGGAAGATATCTTTTTGCTATCCCAATGTTTCTTTGGATTTTGGTGTGATAATTTCCATTTTCTTACAACATTGCTTAACTTATGGAAGATATCTTTTTGCTATCCCAATGTTTCTTTGGATTTTGGTGTGATAATTTCCATTTTCTTACAACATTGCTTAACTTGTGGAAGATATCTTTTTGCTATCCCAATGTTTCTTTGGATTTTGGTGTGATAATTTCCATTTTCTTACAACATTGCTTAACTTATGGAAGATATCTTTTTGCTATCCCAATGTTTCTTTGGATTTTGGTGTGATAATTTCCATTTTCTTACAACATTGCTTAACTTATGGAAGATATCTTTTTGCTATCCCAATGTTTCTTTGGGTTTTGGTGTGATAATTTCTATTTTCTTACAACATTGCTTAACTTGTGGAAGATATCTTTTTGCTATCCCAATGTTTCTTTGGATTTTGGTGTGATAATTTCCATTTTCTTACAACATTGCTTAACTTACGGAAGATATCTTTTTGCTATCCCAATGTTTCTTTGGGTTTTGGTGTGATAATTTCCATTTTCTTACAACATTGCTTAACTTGTGGAAGATATCTTTTTGCTATCCCAATGTTTCTTTGGATTTTGGTGTGATAATTTCCATTTTCTTGCAACATTGCTTAACTTATGGAAGATATCTTTTTGCTATCCCAATGTTTCTTTGGATTTTGGAGTGATAATTTCCATTTTCTTACAACATTGCTTAACTTATGGAAGATATCTTTTTGCTATCCCAATGTTTCTTTGGATTTTGGTGTGATAATTTCCATTTTCTTACAACATTGCTTAACTTATGGAAGATATCTTTTTGCTATCCCAATGTTTCTTTGGATTTTGGTGTGATAATTTCCATTTTCTTACAACATTGCTTAACTTGTGGAAGATATCTTTTTGCTATCCCAATGTTTCTTTGGATTTTGGTGTGATAATTTCTATTTTCTTACAACATTGCTTAACTTATGGAAGATATCTTTTTGCTATCCCAATGTTTCTTTGGATTTTGGTGTGATAATTTCCATTTTCTTACAACATTGCTTAACTTATGGAAGATATCTTTTTGCTATCCCAATGTTTCTTTGGATTTTGGAGTGATAATTTCCATTTTCTTACAACATTGCTTAACTTGTGGAAGATATCTTTTTGCTATCCCTATCTTTTTGATCTAACTTTCTTTTCTATTTATGTCAAATAACATTTTGATATGTACCTACTACTTTCTCTCAGTTTTGTAAATCACTCCTTTTTCATTGGTTAAAAAATAATTCACACAGGCTTGAGAAATTTGGCTTTGTCTTTTTCCTTTAGTACTGAGCCAATCTTTTTGTTTTTTTTAGTCAAAAGGCTTGCAAATTTGTAAACAGTGAAGAGAAAAGAGTTACTTTTATTTTGCATCCAACACAAACCTCAAGAAGAGATAGTTGAAATTTCTGGAGCGTATAATGAGAAAACGTGTCTTGGAAAATTTGATACACACAGGACAGATTGAAGGCCATAGAAAAGCAACGTACAACCTACTTGGCGAGCTTGAGTGAATTGGTGGGGCAGGGTTTGTAAGAGATAACAAACAGAAAAAAAGTTATTAAGAACTACAAACAAGAAATTGTGGAGAACCATGATCACTAATGTCCTGAAGGGACATGGCATATAGAAAAGGTCTTGACTCTTATTTGTTTATGTATGCACCGGTTTTAATTTTGGGTAAAAGAGGGGATGTTCTCTCTTCTCACTCTCTCCAGGAAAAAAATTCTTTTGCAATGAATAATGACCATAATTAATTTTGGAAAGTAACTTCTGATGATTTTAATACTTTTTTTTATTTCTTGTGGGGGTGCAAATTAACACTGTAAATTTAATACTAATTTGGACCCTTATTGTGCCTAATTTTCTTTTAAATAGATCTTTTTCGTTAGTTCATAACGCCAATTCAGAAGCTTCAAAAAATAATGTTGCCTTTTTCATTACTCTGCGACAAGAAACTCGATCGTGGTGTGACAAAAATTCTAGTCCTTTAATCTTCAACTTAACCATATTAATTAGATAAAATAAACTTTTCCTTAGGTTTCCATATTTTCCAATTACCTGAATAGTCCAGCGGAGAAGTGTTGTATTGTACTTCTGCGATCATAATTTTGGACACAAAGTCATGGAATTATGCATATTATTAAAGTTTTTGGTGGACCTGAAGCAGAATACCACCACATTTAATTTTGTTGTTTTTTATTTTTTATTTTTTTACTTTTTTCAGCACAATCCTATCGATTACCCACTTAGCTTTACGATTGACAAAAAATTTTGAAAAATTTCAATATTTAAAGATTTTCTGTGGGGGGGATCAGTTTCTCATACAACGTTATAGTAAATCGAGCCTCCCTTTTGATATTATTCGCCGGTACGACATTACTGCCACCTGTAAAATTTGTTCATTATCAAATTTTTAGGACTTTTTTCAGTGCAATATTATCTTTTACACCTTAAACTTTACGAATGACAAAAAAAAAAATTTGCAAAATTTCAATATTTAAACAATCTTGGGTGGGTGGGGGGGGGACCAGTTTCTCAGACAACCTTATAGTGGTTTGGAAATGGAGGATCGGTTTACTTTAACGTTGTATGAGAAACTGACCCCTAAACAAATTTGTTTAAATATTGTAATTTTTCAAAATGTTTTTTTGATAATCGAAACGTTTAAGTAACAATCGATAGAACAGCGCTGAAAAAAGTAAAAAAAAAAAAAAAATGAAAACAACGAAATTAAGCATAAACAAAGCGACCCCAACGCGAGTGGATTGAAAATGGAGGATCGATTTACTTTAACGTTGTATGAGAAACTGATCCCCCTCCCCAACAAATTTGTTTAAAAGCTTCAAATGTTGTAATTTTTCAAAAACATTTTTAATAACCGGAAAGTTTAAGTAACAATCGATAGGACTGCGCTGAAAAAGTAAAAGAAAAATAAATGAAAAATAACGAAATTAAGCGTGGTGGTAGTCTGCTTCAGGTCCGTCAAGTTTTTAAAAACCACTTTGCTCACTTTTACCTTTTGTTGTGTAGTGTTATATTTAATTTAAAGTAAACTTTTTTTTTCTCGACAACGAACAAAGTCCCAAGCAAAAATGACAAACTCATAATAGAAAAAGATAAAACAAACTATAAAAAAATCGTTTAATAATAAAAAAAGTTATTTTGGAATTTTTAACCTAATTTTTAAACCCACAACGCAAACTTTACTCGGTCAAGTTTACTACTTGCTAGACTTTTTATTTTTAAAAGCATATCCAAATTTAAATTTGGATTTCTCGAGTTGTCTATGAATTTGAATTAATTGTGTGAGATTTCAACTTTTAATTTTTTTCACATTTTTTCGAAATTAAATTTTGAAATTCAAATTTGTTAAATTTTACAAACTTTCAAATTAAACAGTTTAAATTTTTAAATAAATAAAAGAAAGGTGAATTTAAACAAAATCTGGGTTCAAATATTTTAATTTACAAAGTTTAGTCTGGCATAAGGCTATTAATAAAAGGGGCGTTGGTTGATGGGCTCAACAAAAACAAAAAAAAATGAAATGTTTGTGTAGTTGTGCATTGTTTCGCTTACATTTTTTTTTTTAAATATCTTCTTTCTCTTAAACAATGGTTTAAAAAGGATTTTTTTTCTCCAGAAAAAAAAAAAGAGAAAAAAAAAGTTATTTAATATTTACGCAAGACTCGAAACCGACATGGTCAGTTAAAGTTCAATTTTATAATTCAAACAACGTTATTACCAGACGAGCCACGACGCAACATTCGAAATGTACATTTATCACTCATTTGGCACTTAATAAAATAAGTTTATGTACTTACCTGTAATTATCGTTAAAGATTGCAATATTTACCTAAACTTTTAATTTTAACGTATGAAAAGACTTTGATCGAAGTAAAAAAAAAAGTTATATAAGAGAAAAAAGCATTTATCTTTCCTTGAGTTTCATATTTCTTTTCTTTCTTGCCGATAGATGGCCATCCGGTTTGTTTTCATTTTGAGTCGCGTAAAACAAAACAGATGTTAATTTATTTACGTTCGCTTTTTTTTAACTTAATTATTTACTTTTTACAGTGTTCTACAAAATTAAATACCTTGATTTTTGTTTGAAACTTGTGAAAAAAATATATTCTTTTACGACATGCCGTCAGTCGGTGCTTGCTTAGCAACACCTAACAACAATAAACTAAAAGAAAAGAATCTTTTCGTTACTTTCTCGATTAAAAAAAACATCAGCACATTTTTTTAACACTTTTTAAAAGGAAAGTACCAAATTCAGATCCTGCAGGTACTGTATTATTCGTGCAAAATATGTCTTTCAGTATATATCTTTATTATAAAAAATGATTATCCAGATATTGATTTATTAAATTTTATGTTTTTTGGGGTTTTTTTATGTTTTTTTTTTTTTTTTTTTTTTTTTATTTGTTTATGGTTTATCTAATTTTTATGCTGGTAAATTCAACAATGACCGAAAAATATATATTTTCCCCCCTTGATTAAATCTAATTTCGCAGACTTATGCAATTCCTTTCTTTGTTTTTTGTATTTTTATTCTTTTTTGTTTTTTTTGTTTTGAAGGAAAGCATTTTTGTTTCTCGGGTTCAGGTACTTTGCCGTGAAGCAGAGGTGTGTTTCCCCTAAAGTTATTTGTAGAGTGAAAATGATTTGTTGAACTTTTTTATGTGCAAGAAAATAATCAATAATTTTTAAACTATTACGATAATTTAAATCATTAAATCTGTCTAAAGCACATGATTGTGTGTAAAATGTAAATTTTTATTTTCTTTATTGATTGATTGTTTTTTTTTTTTGGTTTTTTACGGCTTATCAATCCTTTGCAAGTTTAAAAATATTTTTAGACTGTAAACATTTTCTTTTTTGAGATAATAATGATTTAGTGATACAAATCTTACTAATTAACCCATAGTTGGAGGAAATAGGTGGATTAGAATTTGAAAATCAAACAAATTATAAAGTCGTTACAAAGTGGGAGATCAATTCTATATAACGATATCTAAACTGATTGCTCCCTTAGTTGCTATGGTATTTTCAAATAGTTGTAGGAATGAACCAAAATGACCTCAGGTCAGATACTACTACCATGCAGAGAATACATTGTTTCTTTTACCCTCTCTGTCTCTAAATAACTCCCAAGAACTAAGATACCCAAATCTATTCCCTTTTCTTTCTCTGCTACTATTTCTCTTTCCCCTACTCTCTCTATCTCCCTGACCCATGCTTGACCTAAAGGATTGGCCAGTCCCTCTCTGGCTTCTAAGCAGGCAACATGTGTTCTGTTACCAGCAGACACTTAACAGGAAAGTATGTAAAAAAAAAAAAAAAATATTCCTCTCAACGCTAATATTTGTATCCACTTCTTTGTCAATTATACCCACAAATATACCAAATATTACAATGGTGACCCCGACTAAAAAGGACATTACAACCTCAAGAAACGAACTAATTTTACCAGGACTGAAAGGAAAGAAACACATTTTGGAGTTGTCAGGAAAATATACAAGTAGCAGTTAATTTCATGTCACAAACGTTTTTAAAGAGAACCTTTGACGTAAGTAAAACAAACTACATTTTTTTTCCACCCCACTTCATCCAAAAAAAAAAAAATACTTGAATATATATATTTTTACATACAAAAAAAAAAAAAATGGAAGAAGCCTCCTTACAACAAATTACAATAAAAATGCCAGAATTCATGGAAACGGCAGTGAATGGCTGGTTTTCCATTCTGGAAGCCCAATTCCATCTGCGGAATATTACAAATTCAACAACAAAGTTTTATACGGTCATATCATCTCTGTCTGCAGAGGTGGTAGCTAAAATACCATATCACATTTAAGACGCAAAGAACTATGAGGAACTAAAATGCTCCTTAATTGAGGCTAATGAAAGAACAAAGCCTGAGTTGCTAGACAAGTTAATGTCTACCAACACAATTACAGGCCGTCCATCTGCATACCTTCAAGAGATGCTTTCTATAGCTAAAAGGATAGGTGTTGGCGAAGAAATTGTTCTTCACAAATTTCTACAGGCATTACCCGCAACAATTTCCCCCGTCATTGCCTCCCAAAAAGAACTAAATTCATCCCAAATAGGAAAACTAGCGGACGAATTAATGCCCTTATTAAATAACATGAATGGAACAGCAACAGCATTCTCCACTCAACAGCACACAGAAAGGAATAAAAACGTCCGTATACCGATAGGAATAAAACCCTACTTCCCAGACCAAAAAACTAAAATATGCAGAGCACACCTCTACTTTGCCGAGCAAGCAAGAACTTGCAAACCGTGGTGTAAATGGCCAAAGAAGCAGAACATCAAAATTTTACCAAGCTCGCGTCCACCCACACCACCACCAACAGCCTCGGAAAACTAGTAGCGCGAACCATGTCTGTCCCCTTGAGTTCGCCGCTACTACAAATCAAAGCACGATTAGGGACAACCGTATTACAATTTATAGTAGACACTGGTGCAAGCCTCTCAATAATACCGGCGTCCGCGTTAAAAGGCGTGACGTTATACCCAACACCAGTATCACTCACCACTGCCAACGGAGAGAAAATACAATGCCACGGCCAAGCTAAACTGGAGATTGCAATACCGAGCTTAAGAAGAACCTTTTCCTGGACATTCGTGGCCACTGATATCACCAATCCCCTCCTCAGAATTGACTTTCTAAATAACTTTGGCCTCACTATCAACCGCAAAAACAGGACAATTTATGACCCAGCAACAACCACTAAAAAGAAGTTGTTAGTAAACACTACTGCTCCTGTAAATGTGGTCATAAACGAAGCAAATATACCCACATTTATAAAAAACAGCTTAGATAAATACCCAGAAATTATCTCTCCTCACACCAACAAAAACAATACTTACTGTGGTGTTTACCACAGAATCGACACAGGTAGTCACTCACCAGTTTTTGCTAAATCCAGACAACTGTCTGCTGAAAAGCTGACTGCTACAAAAGAAGAATTTAAGAGACTAATAAATGAAGGAGTAATAACCCCTTCAGACAGCGAATGGTCAAGCCCACTACATCTAGTACCTAAACAGAGTGGAGGATATCGCTGCTGTGGAGACTACCGCGCCTTAAACAGTATCACTAAAAGTGATAGATACCCCATCCCTAATATTAATTCTTTTACTGCTAAACTCGCTGATAAACAGCGATTTTCAAAAATTGATTTAATTTCAGCCTATCATCAAATCAAGATGCACCCCAATGATATTCCAAAAACTGCAGTTATTTCACCAATGGGACTTTATCAATATGAATTTATGCCGTTTGGATTAAAGAATTCTTCGGCTACTTTTCAAAGATATATGGACAGAATCTTTCGAGATACCGACTGTGTCTTCGTATATATCGATGATATCCTCATCTTCAGCGATGACGAACAGTCTCATAAAAAAGATATTGACACAGTGTTTCGAATTCTACAAGAAAACAACCTAAAAATATCACTCTCCAAATCAATTTTCAACGTAACAGCCCTTGACTTCTTAGGCTTTAGAATTAACTCAAAGGGAATTATACCAACTGCAAATAAAGTAAAAGAAATAGAATCTTTTCCGTGTCCTAAAGATGCTAAAAGCCTACGCAGATTTCTTGGTATGGTAAGATTTTACAGAAAATTAATACCAGGATTCGCAAAGTTTTCCTTTATCTGAGAGAATGCGACTAACACCGAAAGGATTAATCACCTTGAATACATTAGAAAAAGAATCCTTCTCTACCATGACTGAAATATTGGGTAAGCTAACGGAATTACCCCATCCTCAACCAAGTTGTACACAATATCAACTGGTCACGGACAGCAGCAAATATGCAGTAGGTGCTGCCTTACATCAAGTCGTTAATGGAAACCCTATACCAATAGGATTTTTCTCGAAGAAACTAACAGCAACACAGACAAGATATTCCACTTTTGATCGTGAACTTTTAGCAGCGTATTTGGCTGTATTACATTTTCGCCACCTCATAGAAAGTCGCGAAGTATTACTTCTAACAGACCACAAGCCAATATGCGGCGCATTTCTCAGCCTAAAACCAGCAAAATCGGATAGGCAACAAAGACAACTAGCCATAATCACAGAATTAATCTCAGATATTGCCCATGTGAAGGGTGATCAAAATGTAGTAGCAGATTGTCTATCACGCCCAACATTTGCTGTACAGATCGATATGTACGACCTCCCAGCACTTGCAGATGCCCAAACAGCAGATACTGAAATACAGTCCTTCCCAGAATTAAAAAAATATACAATATCTGGAAAAGACCAATTTGTGTTGTATGATACATCAACGTCATACCCCAGACCTTTTGTACCATGCACACTAAGAAAATCCATCTTTGATAGTTTGCATTCAGTGTCACACCCAGGTATAAAATCATCTATAAAAATGATTAAGGCTAGGTTTTACTGGCCTAACATGGATAAAACCATCAAAGAATTATGTGCATCATGCACATCTTGCCAACAGGCAAAAATATATAGACACACAAAATCGCCAGTACAAACATTGGAAATACCGTCATCAAGATTCCATACTGTACACATCGACATAATTAGACCTCTACCGCCAGCAAAATGTTCCAACAATCCCTACATTAATCCATGTCGATATATTTTAACATGCATAGATCGAACCAGTCGATGGATAGAAGCGCAACCCATAGCAGATATTACGGCACAAACTGTTGCAGAAGCGTTTGTAAATACGTGGATTACTCGCTTTGGTGTCCCACTTCATGTCATAACAGACAGAGGTACACAATTTGAAAGTGAATTATTCATGGAATTATCAAAAATTATTGGATTCTATAGGCTAAGAACAACGTCATATCATCCACAATGCAACGGACTTATAGAAAGAGCTCACAGAACCATCAAAGCAGTTATAATGGCCCGAAAAGAATCTTGGATTTCAGCCCTACCAATTGTTCTCTTGGGAATTCGAAGTATGCCCAACTGCTCTAATTTTTCCCCTTTTTATGCGGTCACAGGTGCAAAAATGTTATTGCCACACCTAATGATAGATTCGGAAAACCCAGAAACAGTCACACAAGATTTTACGAGAGAACTACATAAAACAATGGCAAAATTTGACTTGACTGACTTTTCAAACAGAGAAAAATCAACACAAAAATCTTACATACCAAATCAACTGCAAACCTGTAAAAAAGTTTGGATTAGGATAGACCACGTTCGAAAACCGCTAGAAGCACCCTATTCAGGTCCTTACACTGTACTCGAACGAACACCAAAATATTACCTTATAGAAACTAACCCAAACACGCATACACAAGTTTCAATAGACCGTTTAAAACCTTACATTGAAAACAAGCAAAAATGTACACAAAATACAACTACCAACAAAAATAAAGAGACTGATATTTTACCTCCTGAAGAAGTACAGGAACATAAAATAAAGACAACAAACTCTGGTAGGAGAGTCAAATGGAAAAAAGATAATGAATACTTTTATTATTATTAAAAAAAAACAAAAAAAAAAAACACTGGTAGGAGAGTATTGTAGGAATGAACCAAAATGACCTCAGGTCAGATACTACTACCATGCAGAGAATACATTGTTTCTTTTACCCTCTCTGTCTCTAAATAACTCCCAAGAACTAAGATACCCAAATCTATTCCCTTTTCTTTCTCTGCTACTATTTCTCTTTCCCCTACTCTCTCTATCTCCCTGACCCATGCTTGACCTAAAGGATTGGCCAGTCCCTCTCTGGCTTCTAAGCAGGCAACATGTGTTCTGTTACCAGCAGACACTTAACAGGAAAGTATGTAAAAAAAAAAAAAAATATTCCTCTCAACGCTAATATTTGTATCCACTTCTTTGTCAATTATACCCACAAATATACCAAATATTACATAGTCATTCATCTAGTTACTGATCAGACTTGACATTGCTTAACTCTGATTGCTTATATTTCAATGTGATGTGGCAGTAAGCCTAGTTTTATTTTCCTAAGAATTTTATCCAAATAAATCTTATGATGAATTGAAATTATAAAAATATGAAATTGAAACAACTTTAAATTAAATATTGTCCTGTTATAACATTTTTTAATGTTTAAACATCACATTATATTAGGATCTTGAATAATTTCTTGCTGATATTTTGTGAAAAGTAATGTTTTATTTACAAAAATTAGTAAGAAACATGTCAGTGAAAGTATTGTCCATCACTAGCCACTACTTTTTCCCATCTTTCTGGCTGCATTTGAATTCCACATGGAAAAAACATGTTTTTTAGGCTAACCATGAGTCGACTCATTTGCCAGCATCTTCATAAGAATGAAAGTGCTGCTTAGTCACAACATGTGCCGTCAAGTGGAACAAGTGATAATCAGATGAGGCTGTGTCTGGTGAATATGGTGGGTGGTGTAGAACTTCCCATTTAAGCGTTTCCAAGTAGGTTTTCACCCGTTTTGCAACATGTGGCTTAAAGTTGTCATGTTGCAAAATAATTTTGTTGTGTCTTTGCTTGTATAGCAGCCGTTTTTTATTCAATGCTCAGCTCAAATACATCAGTTGTAGTCAATAGTGATCTCTCGTGATTGTTTCAGTCAGTTTGAACAGCTCATAATAAACTACCCCTAGCTGATCCTACCAAATGCAGAGCAGAAGTTTCCAACTATGGATATTTGGCTTTACTGTTGATATTGATGCATGGCCAGGTCTACCCCATGATCTTCCACACTTAGGGTTATTGTAGTATATCCACTTTTCATCACTGGTCATGATACAATGCAAAAAACCTTTCTTTTTTGCCGTTAAGCAGCTGTTCACACATGACAAGATGCCATTCGATGTCACTTGCCTTCAATTAGTACAGCACCCAATTACCTTGTTTTTGAATAATTCCTAATGCTTTCAAATGTTTTAAAACTGTGTTTTTTTATAATCATCTCACTCCAAGCAAGGCAGTACTGCCACTGGTGTGCAGGGGGTTACATAATAGGAGAGTGAAGAGAAAGGAGAACAGGCCACAGTAAGTGTCACAGAATAGATAAGAGGGCTTATGGCATATCACGTTGAATATACCGGTTCTCGTTCGATCACCGAAGTTAAGCAACGTGAGTCTGGTCAGTACTTAGATGGGTGAGTACTTGGGAATACCAGGCGCTGTAAGTGTTCAGTGACGGATGTGCGTTGTGGTGCAGTGGATATTGGCTTGGAAAGAGAAATTGGTGAGCAGAGTTCGAATTCCAGTTGAGTACCCTGCATTCACTTAAGCACTGGTACCCTTAGAAAAGGTATTAATTCGTCACTTCCCTCCAGTTATGGGTTAAATAACAGGATGGGGCCTGGAGATAACCCATCTGGTGTTAGTGTCACAATAAAAACACCCTTGGTAGCCCTGGTGAAGCATCTAGTATTCAGCTATTTGACAAGATTATGAATTTCGCTACAAAACTGTGCCAGGGTTCCAACCGCACAGGGAATACTGGAGGGTGTACTGTGTTCTATCTTGGCCAAGGCCGCAAGACAATGATGAAGAGAAGGGCAGGTACATTGGTGTGAAGATAGCTGCTTGAGAGGAAAGTGTAAAGTGAGAAGAAGGATGGGAGTCAAGGAGATAAGAGATGACAGTTGAAGTTGCATTTAAGCTCTTGAAGATTGTAGCTACGTGGGAAACACAAATACGACAGGGAGTTCCACAGGTGGGAAGTGCAAGAAAAAAGCAGCTAGAGTAGAAGTTGTGGTTACACTTGATTGTTTTCACAGTAAGAGTGTGGGATCTTGTTGCCAGTATAGTAGCTTGAGTCAATTCGTTGGAGCAGAATCCATGTAAAAGAGACAGAGGGAAGCCACCTCATCAGTGAGAGAGAGATTGGAGTTGAGCTGGCAGGTCAGGATTGACTATATTGCAGATTCTTCTATGGATCTTGTCAAGAAACCTAAGCTGAGCAGCAAGGGCGCCCGACCAGATATGACAGCAGTATTCAATGCACAGGTGGATGGTAGATTTGTAAATGTGCATGATGGATTCAGAAGAGAACTTCCTGGCCCGACACAGGGACCCAACCTTCTCAGCAGTAGATTTAGCTATAAATTCAATGTTGTCGTTCCACTTATGGTCAGTTAAGAGAGTGAGGCCAAGGAGGTGCAGTGTATTGCTCTCAGGGAGTCTAGCGGGATCCATGCTGATGGCAGGTAGGAAAGATTGTCTATGATTGTTAAAAGATAGCAACTTTGTTTTGGAAGCATTAAAGTTTACGAGCCATTTCTTACCCCAGTCTACCACAGACTGGAGGTCCTTTCCGAGAGCAGCAGCAAAGTTTGCTTGTCTGAATCATCAGATTTCTTAGTAAGGCAGGAGTAAATGGTGGTGCCGTCAATGTAGATGCCTACTTGGGATCTGATTACATCAGGGATATTCTTGATGAAAATCAGAAAAGGCGTAGGACCTTGGATAGAGCCTTGAGAGACACCCGCGTCCGTATGATGGGATCTGGAAGCACGCACATTCAGTACGACCTTCATTACACGATTTGCTAGAGATAATTGGATTAAATCAAACAAGCATTCAGATATACCATGGCCTTGTAGTTTGCCAGACCCTGTCAAATGCTTTGGAGATATTCAGGGTAACAGCTCTAGCTTCACCGTTCTTATCAAGAGACTAGTATATGTACTCAGTGATGGTCATTAACATGTCAGCAGTAGACAAGGTGAAGCGGAAGCCATACTGTCTGTTCTCTAACAGACAGTGGGTTATGAGATGTTGAACCCCTTCAGCATTGATGATGGCCTTGAACAAGTTGCCAAAAATTGGTAAGAGGCTGATAGTGTGATAATTAGAGGGGTTTGAGGGTTCTTCCAAGTTCTTAAAAACAGGAACCACAAATGAGGACATCTAGAAGGCAGGGAAGCAAAAAGTAGAGAAACAGTAGTTGTAGAGTTTGGAGAGGACAGAGGAAAGCTCAGGGGCACATTTCTTTAAGACAATGTCTGTGATTCCGTCACCTCTGCTCGCCTTATGGGGGTCAAGTTTTGAAATTATTTTAGAGACCAGCGATGGAAAAATGTAAATGTTGGTCAGTTGAATCTCAGTTCTAGGTGGGAAGTAGAGTGCAGATATTCCAGACAAATTGTGATGAGTTGGAGGAAAATCTGCAAGCAAAGCACTTAGCTTTGTTTGCTGTAGATGTGAGGACCTCATATTTATTTATGGAATGGAAGGTTTACAGCTGTTTAGCACACTTTTACAGAGCTGCCAGTAGTCTTTGGATCCAAACTTACACACTACTATATTCTGCTTCATTCTGTTGGCAAACAAGAGCTTAGCGTCATTGAGGATCCTCTTACACTCATTATGAGCAGAGGTAAATAGGCACCTATTATGGTCAGATGCATGGCTCCGATAAAGTTGGAAGTAGTGGGCTATGGTGGCCAAACAGGCAAGGGAGAATCAAGGGGTGCAAATGAGGTTTAAGGTGGAACTTCCTGACTGAGATGAAAGCATTAATGCTAACTTTCACCCAGGAGGAGACCTCAGAAGGGCAGTCTTCAATGGGGAGACTAAACACTTTCTTCCAAAGGAAGTTGCACAGAAAATCTTCTAGTGCCTCCCAGCCTTTGATAGCAGTAAGAGATTCTGCTGGTCGGAGGTTCCTGGGGGGAAGGAGAGTGGAGAGAGATATTAACAGAAACCACAGCATGATCAGAATTGCAAAGAGGGCAAAGCTGCATGGCATGGCAGGAGTCAGGGATAGAAGTGAAGAAGAGATCTAGAAGAGAAGCTTGTCCTTCATACATACTAGGGAAACACATGGGAAAGTCCACAACTTTAGTGCGAGACTGGGTGATCCCAAAGCTCAGGGTGTGGATGCCAGCAAGATCAGTAACAGAGTTTTCCAGCGTATTGGCATAGTGGGCATTGAAATCATGAAACACAAATATGTTGGCAAATGTGTGCAAGGCAATGGCCTTATCTATATTATCAGATATACTGTCCAGCAAGGAACAGTTGGGAGAGGAAGGAGAGTGATAAAGAATGATGAGATTCAAGAGAAACCTCCCTAGCCAGAGGGAGATGTTTGCTGACATAGATTCACAGGCCATGCATATGGATGCTGGAGTCCTTCCTGAAGAGGGGAAGGTTATCTGGGATTGAGAATCAGAAGAGGGGATTGAGAAGTTCAGGTTAGTTTCACAGAGAGCTAGGATGTCTGAGGACTTTTTGTGTAGAGAAGATTCCATACTGCAAAAGTTGGTACAAATACCACGGATGTTAGTGAAGGAAATGTTGAGGGGTTTAGGTGATTTTTGTGAGGCTGGTTTCACACTGTAGTTGTTGTTCTGAGTAGTGACTGTTATTTTTAATAAAGAGAGGCCTCAAGTAGTGGTAGAAGACAGATATTAACTACGGCATGCATAGGAAGAAAACTGGCACAGACTGCAGCATAGAGGGTCATCAACTCCTAATAATAGTGCAAGTTCAGCTTGTGCCTGATATGAGCCATCATGAAATAATGCCTCTATTTCTTTGTTTACAATGCATCAGAGTTTTCCCTGAGATCTAAATATGTATAAGGATGGCCAAAGACATTCCAAAAGTTAAGCAGGGTATTAAGTGACAGGAAAACTTTTTTGAAAACAAGGAATAGAGTATTGAACTATTACATGATATCTGTCTTCCTATATGAAAACAAATACTGTATAACCTCCTCAGATATGAAGAAGAGACTAAAGGTGACAAAAATGTTGTTCTACAGAAGGATGCTGAGGATACCATGAGCTGAACATGTGAGCAATAATGAAGTCTTGGAGAGAATGGAAACAAAAAGGAAATTTATACTCAACATAAGGAAGAGTGCAGCTGAAATTTCTGAGACATGTAATGAGGAAGAAAGGCTTGGAATATCTGATATTCACAAAGTTGATAAAGAGAAAGAGAGATTGGGGAAAGTTTGAGCAAATGGAACAAAATGTCAGAATAGGGTTTGGGAGAAATAACGAAAAATCAACATTTATTAAGAGCTACAAGGGGCAGAAAGATGTGGAGAGTCATGAACGCTTACATCCTGAAGGGATGTGGTACATAAAAGAAAGAAGATATCTGCTAAACCCAGTTTATATCCAATAAGCAGGCCAGTATTTTAATGAATTCAATGGATTTAGCTCATCTTGACAAGCAGAACGGTGTGTATACGAAAGTTGAAGTGGGTCTGCCAAACTTTTATTTATTGATAAACTGTTTGTGATAATATTTAGAGATACTTAAAATATTGATTGCATTGCTGATAATAAGATTTTCCAACTTTTTAGTAGCCCTTCAGCACACTCCCTACTCTTTTCCAATGGACTTGCAACCACACAATAAAAATATATGTCATAAAATGCCCTTTCTGAAGAGCTGCCCAGTTTGTTCCAAATTGCTTTCAATGCCCCAGCATATCATAAGGGAAATAGTTTAAATAGACAAATTGGATCCTATCCCAAAATATAGAAGAAAGCATGCTGTTTTCATACATCATTTATTGTTGGTTCGATCATGTAAACTCCATTTTATCTACATTGGGCATATGTATACGTGTAAAACAAATTAATTGCAGAGAACAAATAAAGAGATTTAATCTGCAAGAATGCACTGTATGTCTCAAAGAATGTGGACTAAATTTGGCTGCTATTAATATAACTTTGATAATAATCAATTACACCAAAACTGTACATATTCATTTTATATATAATCTGCTTCAAAGAATGAGTTTGTGCAAGTACAAATAAGTGATTACCAGTTTGGTACCGATCGCTTTGCTGCTTGCTAATCACAAGATGATCGAATTTCAAATCTAGATTATTTGTTTATTTCAAATACTATATTAGAAAAATATATTCATTTTAATGCAGAAGGAATCGCAAAACTTGTAATGTAACTTGCTGAAATACTCTGTTAGGTTTTAAGCACTTTCGTCAATCATTGATTGCTTTCAAGATCATAATTTATTTTCAAATCATTCCTCCTTTCTTTTTTTTGCCTCTCTATTCTTCTTTTGTATTTCAGCAATGTTTTTTTCATCTTTTTGATCTGTTTTCCATCTTTTCTGTCTTCCATCTTTTCTATCCTCCTTCTTTTCTATCTGTCAACATTCTATCTACCTTTTATCTTTTCTACCTATCTTTCACCTTTTCTGGATTTCTTCTTTTTTATTTCTTTCATCTTTTTTGTCTTTCATTTTTTTCTGTCTTTCATCTTTTCTGTCTTTCATCTTTTCTGTCTTCCATCTTTCCTATTTGTCAACATTCTATCTGTCTTTCATTTTTTCTACCTGTCTTTCATCTTTTCTACCTGTCTTTTATCTTTTTTGTCTTGCATCTTTTCTATGTCCTTTATCTTTTTTGTCTTTCATTTTTTTCTGTCTTCCATATTTTGTATGTCTTTCATATTTTCTGCCTGTCTTTCATCTTTTCTATTTGTCTTCCATATTTTTTGTCATTTGTCTTTTCTGTCTTTCATCTTTTCTATCCGTTCTTCTTTCTTCATCCCCATTTCTTTGTCCGCTTTACATCTTTTATTTCTTTTTAACTTTTATTCATTCTTGTCTTTCTTTGCTTCCAACATTTCATGTTGCCTCATTCCATTCTTTTCTCTCTCTTTCTTTTCTTCTTTCTTTATACAGACTCTCTTTTCATCCTCCTTTTGAAGGTCTAACATTTTACTCTCTCTCTCTCTCTCTCTCTTTTACTTTTCTTTTTATTCTACTTCTGGTTTATACTAATTCGGTACTGCTTACTCTACCCAAATGCACTGAGTGTCATAAAGAATGTGGACTAAATTTGGCTGCTATTAATATGACTTTGATAATAACCAATTACACCAAAACTCCATATATTCATTTCATATACAATCTGATTCAAAGAGTGAATTTGTGCACGTATGTACAAATTAAGTGATTCCCAGTACCAATTACTTTGTCATTTGCTCACAGCAAGATGATAAAGTTTCAAATCTAGATTATTTGTACATTTAAAATACTATATTTATTAGATATAGATATTCGTTTTTATTGCAAAATTATTAAGTCAATGTATGATGCTTGAAAAGTTGGTTCACTGTGTTGTGTTAGATCATTTTTCTCATCAGAATCTATTGTGCACATTTATAAACCTATCATTTATTCATGTAGTGAATACTGATACCACATTTTGTCTCGTGTATAATCTGCTATGTATCCTGAGATTTTTCTTTTTTAATCATTTCAAGCAAGGTGTGACTGTCACTAGTGTGCTGAGGGTTATGGTAAGAGAGACAAAAAAAAAACAGGGTACAGGAAGAAAGGATAAAAAATGGATTGAATTCAAGGAGACAGAAAATGACATGTGATGTTGCATTTAAGCATTTGGAGGTTGTATCTATCAGGGAAGCAAGTAAATGGAAGAGAGTTCCACAGGCAGGAAGTGCAAGAAAAGAAACTCTTAGAGTAGAAGAGGTGGCTACATTAAACTATTTCAATGGCATAAGGGTGGGTCTAGAAGCCAATCTAGTAGCAGTTGTAAATTTATATGGTTAGGACAACAGGGAAAAAAGCTTGTTAGAACAGTTGCCATGAAAATATTTGTAGAAAATACAGAGAAGCCATATCATATTTGTGGGAATGTGACTGAAGTCTAGATGCCATGTCAGGATTGATTATATTGCAGATCCTTCTTCAAATTTTGTTGAGAACCTGACAAAATTTAATGTTATCTGTCCTACCTGGCATATCGGCTTCAATCACTTTTCCACTGTTGCATTATAGGAAGATCTAATTTCATTTTTATTTAGTTTTTCCAGCATCCTTATGATTTTTTATTTTGTAGGAATAATGGTCCTTTACATAAAACATTTGTTACTCAGTATAAATCTCACTTATTCAGCAGTGGAAATGGTGTGTCGAAACTTTTTAAAAAATAAAAAAGCACCAACTCAAATTCCAACCAAGCTCAGTGCTTGAGGCTCAAAATAAACACTACTACTATTTAGACATTACAAAAACTACATTGTAAACAGACAAACATGAAAAGAAATTAACACTTACCAACAAAACCCCATTGAGGATGGCCAAAGAAGTAGCTGAAAGTGATTGGGACAATCAATACTACAGAAAATTTTTACACACATTTAGTCCCACCAAACAAAAAAAAAATTAAGAATGCTAGAAAAACTAAATAAAAAATTTTCCTTGTCTGTCATATTAAACAAAACATGATTGAAAGAAAAGTTGCTGCCCAAATATATATATATATTTATATATATATATATATATATATATATATATATGTATCGGATTAAATAAATTGCAAACATTGTGTCTGCTTACTTTGACAAAAATTCGTTCATACTCATGGATAATCTTTCGCATATTATAATTGAGAGATGCCAAAAATGGGCTGTAACATTGACATATGTTATTATCATTCATTTCTCAATGAACCCAAGTACTTTCAATCTCTTTCTGAGATGATCTTCAAGGGTGTGAGTTATGGTAACAAAAAATAACTGCAAAACTGTGTTGCAAAAATTACTGTAAATTTTTTTTCTACTTCAAATATACTGTCATGACTATGACATTACAACATATAAAAATTTCATTTTGGATAATTTTCATGTCCTAATGAACGCTAAGCAATTTGTCAACTGTATTCAATGAAAGATGCTTAAAATAAAGGTTACTGCCCATATATGTATTATATATATTTATAAAGTGTTGAATTGTCGCAATGTTTAGCATCAAGATTGTTGTTTGTTATTGGTTTTACTGATAAAATGTATTTTGGTGAGCAGGTTTTGCATTGTATTGTAAAGTGCTCAATATCAGGGTGGTGATAGAAAGTTGTACAAAGAGTTTAGTATTTGTCTATATTTCTGAGATGAGGTAGTATTTACAGTATTTACATTATTTGGACTATTGTCCTCATCTTTGTTGCCATCTGTACGACATTTCGGCCATTGTACACTCTGACTTTCTTCAGGTGCTAGGAATTTTGAATCGAAACCTTTATTACAATCACTCGGGTATATCAATCTCATCCTTTGCATAGTAGTGCTTCTTTTGGAAGTCATGAGTTATCTCCCTCTAACCCTGTAAGCTACTTGTTCACCACTACTGTAGCCTGGTATTGAACTCACGGCTTTTTGGGTCACAGGAAGTAAACAATATCAATATTGACCGCTGATAAAGGCAATAAAACTGTAGTGATGGACAAAACTGAATCCACCAAGAAACTGGAAGACCTCATTAGAAGTGGTAACTATAGCAAGGTAAAGAAAGACACCATGTTGAAAACAGAACAACAGTTGTCGCAGATTCTAATCAAGAACAAGGATCACTTTCAGCCTAGGACATACAGGCAATTGTCTCAACATTACAATGGCCGGAACATTATACAAGTGGCAACAAAGTTGAGGACAATAGTCTGAATAATGTAAATACTACAAAGAGTTTGTAACTTTAACTGAGCAGGTACATGCCAACTTAGTGAGGACACTGTTATGATGTTCATATTTGTCAGGGCTGGTCTGGAGAGAGAAAGAGAGAGAGCAAGAGAGATACATAGACAGATACATAGACAGATACATCTTAATTTCACCAGTTCTAGCTTTCACTGCTCATCATCATCATCATCATCATTCTGCAGCCTCGGCCGAGATTCAAAATCTTCTCAGTAGCTGAATACTTGATGCTTCGCTAGAGCTACCAAGGGTGTTTTTATCATGACACCATCACTAGATAGGTTGCCTACCATGGCTTAAGAGAGGTCCATTCACCCTCATCGAGAGAAGGATATCCTGCGCCAGTTTCCCAACTTGGTATTTTTTACAACCTCGCGGAAAAAAAAGATATACATAAACTACTGCTTGTAGAAAACAGGAATTTTTTAAAGGATTTTTTTTTTTATTATTATAACATCGGTAGCAATACCTGTTCCTCTTTGGTCATTAAAGATATTATACATAAACTACTGCTTGTAGAAAACAGTAATTTTTTAAAGGATTTTTTTTTTCATAACATCAGTAGCAATGCCTGTTCCTCTTTGGTCATTAAAGATATTATACATAAACTACTGCTTGTAGAAAACAGTAATTTTTTAAAGGATTTTTTTTAATCTTCTTGTTATAACATCAGTAGCAACACGTATTCCTTGTTGGTCATTAAAGATATTATACATAAGGGGGTTTTCACTGCTAGGAAAACCCCCTTCACTACCAGAAAGAATGATAACAGCTATTGGACTTAAGAAATGTATTTTCCTGAAAAATCCATTTAATAGAAAGATTTTAGAAATTTCAACTGAAATTAACACAGGCTGCTCGGTCAATGAATGCCCATTGTTATTCTTAACACTCACAACAAACTACATTTCAAGTGTCTCTTAGGCTTTGTGAACATTAGTAAAAAAAAAAGAATTTTCTCATGAACCACTGGATTTTTCATCTACTATTATTTTTTACGACTTCAACTATTATTTTTTGGATGCCCATGCTTATGTAGATGCCATGTTTTTTCCTCTTTTTTTTTTAAACAGTGTGAATTACATCTCCTAGCCAGCACATTTAAGTAACACGTTACTCTCTTCCCTGCCCTACTTTGTTTTATATTTTTTGTATACATCAATATACACATTGAAAATTAATAAACTTTTCTTTCCTTCTGAGATGAAGTAGTATTTACATTGTTTACACTGTCTGGACTACTAATGTCTTATCTTTATTGTCATGTTTACCACATTTCAACCATTGTATTTTTGGAACTAACCAATGTCTATATCCACTGAGCCATGTGTCCTTGAGTGACTTGATCTAAAGAGTTCTGAGTTTCATACCTGACCACAGCAGTGGTGAACAAATATCTTAGAGAGTTGAGTTAAAGGGAGACAACAACATGGTATCCGAAAGTAGTATCACACATGGAATGAGAATGATAAACCCCAGTGACTAAAATAAAAGGCTTGGTTCAACATTCATAGTACCCGAAGAACGCCAGAGCATACAATGGTTGAAACATTGTAAACATGGCAATAAAGATGTCCAAACATAATGCCATTTATATACCTTTAATAAAATTTGTAAGTAAATAATAAGTCTAGAATTCCTTTAATAGAAAGATTTTAGAAATTTCAGCTAAAAGTAAGACAGGCTGCTCAGTCAATGAATTCTCATTTTTATTTTTAACACTCACAACAATCTTCATCAGTATATCAAGTGTCTCTTGGGCCTTGTGAACATTAGTAAAAAAAATTAATGTTCTTATGAATCACTGGATTTTTTATCTGTCATTTTTTTCTACTACTTTAATTATTATTTTGTGGATGCCCATGTTTAAGTAGATGCCATGTTTTTTTTATGTTTCTTTAAACAGTGTGAATTACATCTATGAAATTTTGTAAACATGGCAATAAATGCAAAGACAATCGTCTGAACAGTGTAAATAATGTCATTTATATACCGATAATAAAATTAGTAATTAAATAATAGGTCTAAACATTTATACTTATGCTTTATCAGCCTGTAAAAAAAAGTTTTTTTAGTTTTGTCTAAAAGGATTTATCCATCCAAAATTCCTGGCCAGTCGTAAAAAGTTTCCAGCATGTATTTATCCTGGTCAATTTTCATTTGGGGGATGAAAGATGATATATTTTAATGGCTTCTACCCAAAAGCTTTGTAGATTTTTATTTCCCTGTTGGCCCATTGGGTCAGTGTTTGGTTTGGAAAGTGTCCACTTAACAAGGAAACCAAAGACAACACACTTGGGCCTACTGCTGACCGCATAAACTGAACAGACATCTCTTATATCACAGGAAATAATAGACTGGGATCTGGAACTCTGTAGTCAGCTTCCTCTTTATCTAATTTCAGTCTTCTTCCTATCTTATTTTTTTTTACTATTTTTTAACCAGTACAAGCCATGAGTACAACTCAAGGTAGAGGGTTACTAAGAATGTTGTAAATGTGTATAGGGAGTGCCAAGGGTTTTATAATATGAGGATATGTAGGATAGATAACAGTTTACTTTTGTCTTCAGAGTGATCAAGAACATATACCCTTAGGAACCCATTTCCCATTACAATAGTTCTGGGGAAGAATCTGTATGAGTTAAACCTTCTCCTTACCAATGCAATTTGAAATGAATGACGATGAGTTGACTTAGTGTATGTATTAAGGTGGGTTCTAGCTGTGATGGTCTGAAATAATGGAACCAAAAAAATATAGTTAATTTAAACATTTGTCATTTGTCAGGGGGAACAGGGTTGAAGAGTGGAAAATAGTTCATCACCCACAATGCCGTGTAAACACTTTTGAACTTGACTGAGAGTGGAAAGTGAGGATTGGGATGGCCTTACACAGGTGTGGCAGCAATATTCTATATTTTGGTTTTGTCTAGGCCTGTAGATTAAATAAAGGGTTTAGTTCGGAATATCTTTTTGGCTACCCAGATAAATATACACCTGATGAAGGCTGGTGCATGCAATGGCTGAAACGTAATGACAAAAAAGATGAGAAAAATAGAATTCATAGAGTAAATATATAATTTTAAGTTAACATTTTATGTGTGTTGTGGTGCAATGGATATCAGCTTGGAATGAGAAATCTGAGAGCCGAGTTCAAATTCCAGCTGAATTCATTTCATTCACTTATGCTCAAATATCTTTGGGAATAGTATTAATCTATCTTTTCTCTTTGTTGTTTCCGTTTCTTATATTATGGCTGCTACTGTATATATATGTATATATGTATGCATGCATGTAGGTATCTATCTATTTAATAGTGTGTTTCTATCTATCTATCTATCTATCTATCTATCTATCTATCTATCTTAGCCTCTTTATCTATCTATCTATCTATCTATCTATCTATCTATCTATCTATCTATCTATCTATCTTAGCCTCTTTATCTATCTATCTATCTATCTATCTATCTATCTGTAAAGAAAGGGATGGATTTTATTTAATTACTATTATTTATTAATCTAAAAGATTTTTATTGCTTAAAACATTACTTTTTAGTGGATATCTATATTTGAGTATTTGAATATTGAGTTTATTTATTAAACAGTATATCTATTTATTTTTGTCTACTGGCCTGAATATTTGAGAAATCTTATTAAAAAGAAAAATATTCAGGCCAGTAGACAATCTATCTATCTATCTATCTCAGTCTGTTCATTATCTATCTATCTCAGTCTGTTCATTATTTATCTACCTATCTAAGTCTGTTCATTATCTATCTATCTATCTATCTATCTATCTATCTATCTATCTATCTATCTATCTATCTATCTCAGCCTGTTTGTATGTATCTATCACAGCCTGATTCTATCTATCTATCTATCTATCTATCTATCTATCTATCTCAGCCTGTTTGCATGTATCTATCTCAGCCTGATTCTATCTATCTATCTATCTATCTATCTATCTATCTATCTCAGCCTGTTTGTATGTATCTATCTCAGCCTGATTCTATCTATCTATCTATCTATCTATCTATCTATCTATCTATCTATCTATCTATCTATCTATCTCAGTCTGTCTGTATGTATGTATGTATATATGAATCTATCTATCTATCTATCTATCTATCTATCTATCTAGCTGGGAAGTTAAGTGGCCATATGTAAGAGGTGATATAGTTGCAGGAATTGTCTGACAGCCATGGCATGGAGCAGATTCCTGTTACCAGACATAGGGTCTTCTGCAGCCTTGTTCTTCCAGGGCAGCACTACCTCCTCAAGCCACTTAGTATAGATCTCTGTATTGAGTCTGATGCTCTCATCAACAAATTCCAGAATTTATTTTTATCAGAACAGTCAAAATATGTATTCTGCCATGTCTTCGTAATCACCATTAGACCTATTTACCTATCGCACCCCTACATGTACCTGGATCACCTTAATCAAATTGTACTGTTGCGTGCTGATTTGTCTCTGGCTGCTATACATCTTTGCTATTTTACTCATAAAGTTATTAACAGTTGTCAGCCTGTTGGTTTTAGATTATCTATCTATCTATCTATCTATCTATCTATCTATCTATCTATCTATCTATCTATCCAGTCTGTTCATTATCTATCTATCTATCTATCTATCTATCTATCTATCTATCTATCTAAGTCTGTTCATTTTTCTCAGCCTGTTCATTATCTATCTATCTATCTATCTATCTATCTATCTATCTATCTATCTATCTATCTATCTATCTATCTATCCTGTTCATTATCTATCTCAGTCTGTTCATTATCTTTCTAAATCTCTTCATTATCTATCTCTGTTCATTACCTATGTATCTATTTCAGTTGGTTCATTATCTATCTCAATCTGTTCATTATCTATCTATCTATCTATCTATCTATCTATCTATGTTCATTATTTTTCTCAGTCTGTTCATTATCTATCTATCTATCTATCTATCTATCTATCTATCTATCTATCTATCTATTACAGCATGTTTCTATCAATCTATTTGTACTGATCAGTGAAGAAAATCTGAAATTTGAAATATTTAATAGCAAAATTTTATCAATTGCAAGCATTGACTGCTCAGTTCAGGAATACAAAATGATTCTTTATAAGGAAACAGATAACATTATCATTCCCATTATAAATGTGCGGAACAGATACTATATACTGTTACAAGCCCAATGAACTGAGGGTGAATAAAGGCATAGCTTAAGTAGTATTAGTTGCTTGCTCATTGAATGCTGAGTGTTTCCTTATAAGGAAACAGCTAATATTACCATGAAAGATGTGGGAAATAGACACAGCATTCTCGATCCAGCGTGATGGCCAAAATTGAAGTAAAGCATAACGCTGACTACCCAGTCAATAAATGTTGGATATTTCTTTATAAAGAAATTGCTAATATTACCATTTCCATAGGAAATGAGGATAAAAGATACTACACTTTGAAACAAGCCTGATGATCAGGGAATAAAGATAAGTAGCACTGCCCGCTCAGTCAATGAATACCAAATGTTTCCTTATAAAGAAATGACTAATATTACCATTACCATATTTGTGTTTATTTGGGAAGCATTAAGTATAAAAAAAGAAACAAATCACCCAACATCAAAAAAATGTTGTCTCAGGAATAAACATACTTAATATACAAGCTGAATGAAAAGTAATTCCTGATTTTATGTATGAATGAACAGTAGGAGTTCAGATTTAACACCCTGTGACTTTTTTCTTTGGGGTTTGTTAAAGGAGCAAGTCTACTATACCAAACCAAAACTTTGAAAAACTTAAAGGGAAAATACAAGAAGTTATGTCTTCCATACCACAAGAGTTCTTGAGCACCTCAAGAATCTGGTAACAAAATCTGGTGCCCATATCCAATTTTAAATAAAACCTCATGCAAAATATTTTCCTCTGATATCTATTTCTCATACAAATTATTTAAACATTTATAAATGGAACTTTGTGTGTGTGTGTCTGTGTGTGTGTGTGTGTGTCTGTTACCTATAGACTCCAAAACGGCTGAACCGATTTTCTTGAAAATTTACACAGTTGTACTATAAGCATCTGCGAGTGTTCTTAGCTAGGTTTTGTGTCGAGGTACCCCCGATAAATATCAAAAATTGATAATCAAAAAAATCGGGTTATACAACGATGGTCCGATTTTAATCAAATTTGATACACTCATAGACAAAGACATAAGAAATGATATTCAGAAGTTTCAAGGTTGCAGTTCTTATAACAGTGCTGAAAATCGATAAGGTATATATATAAAAGGCAAGATTTTTGTGTGTGTGTCTCTTTATCTGCCTGTATGTCTGTATTTTTTTCAGCCCTTTTATTTTAGTTTTTGCTTCGGGTTTGGCTCTAAGTAGGTATAATTGTAGTTCTTAGTCTCAGCCATGATACCATTTACTCAGAGGACTTATTTAGCCTTCAAAATTCAGTTTACAATGAAAAAACTTATTTGATATCGATACCAGGAAATCAAAATTTGACTTACATCCATTTATTTTTCTTTCAGTCTATGGTTTCGCTGTAACTGGAAACAACTATTGCTTTTTAGTCTTTCGTACCAATGTCCAAAGAGTCTGAGATCCAGGACCATGGATTAGTTTTAAAGCTTTCATTACACCTGAGCAATGCTGGACTATACTGCTAGTAGTTAATGAATAAATTATTAGTATTTTATAATGGGGAGTTACTTTTCAATCACCCTGTATTATATTAAAAAAATTACATGAACTGTTGTCTAAAGAGGGAAAGATTAGATGATGAAATATTTAAAAATACTGAAGCTGACATAGCACAAAAACCAAAACTCTTAAAGTACTCAAACATTGCATAGTAATGGCTCTTCACAACTTCCTATCATTTGTAGATCTAAGTAAGGTTTGTCTTTTAACTATCTCCCTCACTGCCTGTTTGAATATCTGTTTACATATGCTCATGTGATAGATTATTGTTTTTTTCCCTCTTTCGCTATTGTCTTTAATATGTCTTCTATGAATATTTTCACCGCTTCTGTGCCGGTAAGCTTAGCTCACTAGTGCCCCCTATATATGAATTTACTTGAGTAACAAGATTAGCAGCTAGGTCCCACTCTTTTGCTGTGAAACCAATAAAATTTAAATGCACCATCCGCTTCTTTTCTTGCCTGTAGAATTCCCATCCGTTTACTTGTTTTTCCGATAGCTACAATCCCCAAGAATTTAAATGTAAAGTCAATAGTCATTTCCTATCTCACTAACTTGCATCCTCTCTCTCATGCTTCTTTCTTCATCCACTCCACTCTCATCAGTATTCTCATCCTTCTCTTACCCACTTCCTGACATCCCCTATAACCTGTCACTCTTTCTCATAACTTTCCTCCTATGTAACTCCCTGCAAAACCGTGACAGTAAAATGTCTTGTTTGGAGTGATATGATTATAAAAAAAAAATGTACTGTGAATGTAAAATCCTCTAAGCCTTCTTTTCTCACTATGTGTCCCTAAATTTCAACTGTTAATTTTAATGTCTCAAAATGAAATTCCTCTTTTAAACCATAGAGAGAACCCCTTTTACCTACAATCAGTATGGCTGAAACTAACCCCCAGGAGAGTGACTCATTGCAGCTTCTTGGACTAACATTTTCAGCTGACATAGGGTGGAAGGAGAATATTGAAACAAATGCTAAGTCTGCAGCTAGGAAAGTTGGCTATACAATCTTTCTCACCAGAATGTATCTTACCGATTTAAAAGTCTACCATTCACACTTGCTTTCTATATTGCTGCCGCATATAGTCTGGTGCTCCTGTTATCTATTTAGAGATCATTGATAAAATCTAAAGAAGACTCTGCAATGATATTGGTCCTGACCTGGAATCTCAGCTTCAATTTGCCACCACCATAACATAGCTTTTGACTTTTCTGTAAACGCTTTCATGGTATTTTTTCTGATGAACATTCTTCTATGGTACACAGTCTCAATGATTTTTAAGCGCAGTCCTTTTTACCTACCATAAGCATGGCAGATGCTAACCTCCAGGACAGTGACTCATTGCACCTTCTTGGAGTAACATTTTCAGCAGACATGAAATGGAAGGAGTATATTGAAACAATTGCTAAGTCTGCAGCTAGGAAAGTTGTTTCCCTGTCTCATGCTAGACAGACTTTCTTGCCAGAATCTATCTTACCAATTTATAAGTCTTCCATTCACCCTTGCTTTGAACATTGCTGCCACATCTGGTCTGGTGCTCCTGCTATTTATTTAGAGATTCTCGATTAAATACAAAAAAGAATCTTTTTTTTTTTTTAATCATTTCACCCCGAGCAAGGCAGAAACACCACTGATGTGCAGGGGGCTACATAAATGTAAAAAGATTAATTAGAAAAGAGTGAGGAGTACAAACTAGTTAGAAAGGAACAATAGAAAGCTGAGAAAGCAGGTGCAATGACAGATACATAGGTGGAGAGAAAGAGAGGGTTATACAGGGGAGGGGAGAGAGCTAGAGTCCAGTGGTTAGTAGATGAGCATTGACTTTGCATTTAAATTTCTGGAGGTTGTAGCTGTCAGGAAAGCAAGAATACGGGAGCGAGTTCCACAGGCGGGAAGTGCGAGAGAAGAAGCTGCAGGAGTAGAATTGTTGTCTGCATTTGGCTAACCTGACTGTGAATGGGTGGGACCCAGTTGCCAGTCTGGTTGCACAAGTAAACACCTGTTGAGGAGGTATCAGTGACTTAAGTTCGTCTGAGCAGAAGCCATGAAAGTATTTATAGAACAGACAAAGGGAGGCCACCTTTCGACAATGGGGAAGTGGCTGCAGTCGAGCCGCCAGATCAGTACCTATCACATTACAGACTCTCCTTTGGAGCCTGTCAAGAACACTGAGGAGAACGGCAGGGGCACCTGACCATAAATGGCAGCAGTACTCCATGCTGCAATGATATTGGTCCTGGCATCTCACCTTCAGTCCTTTTCCCACCCACCATCATGTAGCTTCCCTGAACCTTTTCTATAAATACTTTCTTGGTGCTAATGACCCCCAGGACAATGAATCATTGCTCCTTCTTGGACTAACATTTTCAGCTAACATGAGGTGGAATGTGTATATTAAATCAAGTTATCGGTAAATACTTCCAGAAATGTCAGCTATTCTTTAGATTTTTGTCATTTGTTTATGTTTCTGAGGTATTACAATTGTTTACATTATTTACATTGTTTCCACCGTTACCCTCATCTTGGTTGCCATATTCATGATGTTTGGCCATTGTACACACCCACCTTCTTCAGGTGATTAGAATTTTGAGCTGAACCCTTTATTTCAATCATTGGGGTAGATTGTTCTCATTCCATGAGTCATGTCACTTCTGAATGTCTTAGTTATAACCATTTAACTCAACTCAATAAGTTTTTTGTTCCCCACTACTGTAGCCAACTCACAACTCTTTGGTTCAAGTCACTGGATCCAACCAATGCTTTTATCCACTAAGCCATCTATCCCAGTGATTGAAATAAAGGGTTTGGTTCAAAATTCTAATCCCCTGAAGAAGATCAGAACATACAATGGCCAGAAACATGAATATAGCAACCAAGACGAGGAAAACAGTTTGAACAATTGATTCTTGCTGTTTGAAATCTTTTCTCAATACCAGAGAGACAATTCAGATTTATTCAAGTGACATGTGAACTGATTAGACATTTTGTTACATTGATCATGTTTTGTTTTCAAGTACATGTGACCTTACTGGCAGCATTCTTAAAATGATCGACGTGTTTTTTAAATATATCAAGCATTCTTCCTCAAATGTTGATGTGTGTGTGTTTACAAGACTGCATACAATCAATTGATTTTAATGCATCAAAAATAAAATTATACATCAATTTAAGCCCTGTCAACAGTATTAACTCTTAGGTTTTTTAATACAAAAATGTAAGCATCTTCAGTTGGTAGATAATGCTTACTGAATGGATTTTGAGAAGCGCCATCTACAAAATGTTGAGATCGTTTTGCTTGATATTTGTAAAAAAATTAATTTATAAGAAAAGATGTATTTAAAAAAATTATAATACATACTTTGTGCTTTTTATTAAATAAATGATCAATTTTTTTTTAATTAATTCTTCCATGCAAGGTGATAATGCCACTAAGGTGCAAGAGGCTACTGAGAGTGAAAGAAAATAAAAAGATTTTCGAAGAAACCTAAACAGGGAATAAGAAGATGGAAAAAAAAGTAATCAATCTCATAAGCATGTGTAAATGGATGTTTGAACAGGCAGTGAGTGAGATGGTGAAAAGACTAACCTTACTGAGATCTACAAATAATAGTAAGTTGTGAAGAGCTATTATTGTGAAATGTTTGAGTACTTTAAGAAATTTCATTTTTATGCTATATCAGTGTTATGGTGCCCTATCTACATTGGAATGAACTTTTCCTCCTTCATAAATACTAACCTGCGAGACTTCCTAAAGGAAGCATTTAAAACACAGTGTAACTTGACAGTGCAAACGAACACTTCTATCTGATGACTAATAACACTCTTATTTTGTATATATGTTCTGTTATTCCAATAACGCTGGTCCAACATGCCTTCTTCTTTTCATGTCTTTCTTCCTGGCGCTAACAGGGGCCGCAACAGTCAGTTTCAGCATTTTTAAATATTTTGTCATCTAGACTTCCCCTCTTCATATGAGGGTTCATGTAATTTTTTTAATGAAATACAAGGTGATTGAAAAGTAACTCCCCATTGTATAATACTAAACAGAGAACCAGGGATAAATCTTTATTCCTGCTCAAAAGACCAAAGAGGAGTATGAACTGGGTGACAGGCATATCTATCTACTCCAATTGAGGAAAAAAAAATTAGTAAATAAAATTCAGAGTTTCTTCAAAGATGTTAAATATATGAACCTGAAGTAGGTGAAATATATAGTTAAGTGTTATGTATTACACACTTGAGCAATCATGTCTCTTTCGATCCATAACTGACTAGACAGAAAATTATATCACAGTAGGTTGCTATTTCTTTCTTTGGTAGACTGGTTGCCAACCAAGGCTATAGAACCCAATCTGTCTTGCTATTCAGCCCATGGCTGGAGGAAGAAGAGATAAATTCATACCTTTCCTGTGGTTGAAGATATATTTATATATATATTTCTACTGATTATTTATGAGAAATTTTTGTTACCAAAATGTGTGTTGTTAGGAATCGCAGGTTTGAATCCTGCCAAATGACAGACAATTTTATCACAAAAATTTCTCATAAATAATCAAACTAGAAATATACTGTTTAAATAAAAACAGAATATCTACTCAAATATGAGTATTGATTAAAAGTAATGTTCAAACAAATAAATTAAATATGTCAGTTGTTAATTCCATTTTGTTAATCTACAGTACTTTCTGTAACATTGTCTGTTTACATTTGTTTATGTTGCAATACATTTCAAAGCAGAGATGTTTTTTATGAAAAATCGAAAGTTGTGGATATAAGGCTTGATTTAACTTCGATTAAATTGTGAATCCATTCATGGTCAAGTGGTCTAAGATGCACCAGGTGGCTTTCCCTATATTGTCTGGAGTCACAGGTTCCAATTCTGCCTAATGACACCCATTTTCTTAATAAAAATCTTTTGTAAATAATCAGGCCAGTAGAAATAAATATATAAATATATTGTTTAATTAAAGACTGAATATCTACTCAAATACAGGTGTTGATTAAAAATAATGTTCAAACAAGTTGATTAAATTTATATATATACATATACTAACAGTATAGCCCGACGTTGCTCAGGTGTAATGAAAGCTTTAAAATTAATTCAGACTCTTTGGACATTGGCACGAAAGACTAAAAAGCAATAGTTGTTTCCGTTTTAGCGAAACTGTAGACTGAAAGAAAAATGAATGGATGTAAGTGAAATTTTGATTTCCTGGTAACAATATCAAATAAGTTTTTGAAGGCTAAATAAGTTCTCTGAGTAAATGGTATCATGGCTGAGACTAAGAACTAAAATTATACCTACTTAGAGCCAAACCCGAAGTAAAAACAAAAATAGAAAGGCTGAAAAAAATACAGACATACAGGCAGATAAACAGACACACACACACACACACACACACACACACACACACACACACACACACACACACACACACATCTTGCCTTTTATATATATATTATCGATTTTCTGCACTATTGTAAGAACTGCAACCTTGAAACTTCTGAATATCGTTTCTTATGTCTTTGTCTATGAGTGTATAAAATTTGATTAAAATCGAACCACTCCTTCTATAACCCGATTTTTTCGATTATCAATTTTCGATATTGATCGGAGATACCTGGACACAAATCTTAGCTAAGAACACTCGCAGATGCTTATAGTACAACTGTGTAAATTTTCAAGAAAATCAGTTCAGCCATTTTGGAGTCTATAGGTAACGGACACACACACACACACACAGAGACAAAGTTCCAATTATAAAAAAGTTCATATATATATATATATATATATATATGTATTTCATATTTCATGCACTATTTAAAAGACATTCCTTTATACGTAAATGTTCATGCATGTTCTTCTAGTTTTAGCTTAAGTTTACCAAGTTAGTTTAAAAGGAAGGACTTCTCTAACAGTCTATAGAGAAATAAACAAGTACTTTGCCAAACGGAACCCTGTCAGAAGCAATTAGCAGGTAGTGTTTTAGGATTATAGGCTGTCTGGAGAGAATTTTTTTTTTTTAAGAAAATGTGGAGCTGAACTTGGTGGTCTTAAAAATAAACTGCTAGGTGCACTATGCAAATCAAACTCAAGTAGAGTCTGAGGAATTAAGAAATACAAGAATAATGGCATCCAGGGCAAGGGATGAAACTAAATGAAATGCTTACGAGAGCAATAATCTATAAATCAAGAACATCATGGGAAGCCTTGAGAATAAAAAGGAAGGCCACTGAAGAAAGCTCAAGATTAAATTATAGAGGATCACTTGGGATGAATACACCTTGCGGCAGCGGAGCTGTTTGTTCATTCAGCATTCTACTTGAGGTGTTGAATGAAGGAAATCAATAAAGCTATCCAATTGACTGCTGGGTCATTCTTTTTCATTTGCTTTCTAATCTATCTATCTATCTATCTATCTATCTATCTATCTATCTATCTATCTATCTATCAGTACACTTGTCTCTTCATATCTACCATTCTATTAGTACACTTGTCTCATCGTATCTATCTATCTATCTATCTATCTATCTATCTATCTATCAGTACACTTTTCTCTTCATATCTATTAGTACACTTTTCTCTTCATATCTACTGATTAGTACACTTGACTTTTCATATCTATCTCCAATGTATCTGTTAGTAAACTTGTGTCTTAATATCTATCTATCTATCTATCTATCTATCTATCTATCTATCTATCTAACATATCACTCAATGAGATCCGGACCTGACAATTAGATGGTGCTACTAATAAAAAATCCATATGATTTTAATGAAGTATCAACCTTCAAATGGCATGTGACAAAATGTTAGTCCAATCGGATTATTAGTTTACACATTACAGTTATTTAAGTAAAGGTACTGTTGCAAATTTTCAAAACAAAGGAAAAATCTGAATTTTGTGTGTTGATAAAGCATTGCTTTCTGATGGGAAAAATATTGTACAAGCAAAGCAATGGCTTGATAAGTGTTATTCGGACTCTGCTCTGTCAGAAACAATGGTTAAGAGGTGGTATACTGACTTTAAAAGTGGTTGTACAGACGCAAATGATGCTGAATGTTCTTCTTCTTCTTCTTCTTCTTCTATGTGCCCTGTCCCTTCAGGACGTAGGCGATCATGGCTTTCCATGTTTCCCTATCCCTGGTGGCTCTGAGCACGCCTTCTCCTGTTATACCATACAATCCTCGTTCTGTCATCCACCTGATTAGGTCCATCAAATATGTTATCCGTTGCTTTCCCCTGTCTTTTTTTCCCTCTATCTGGCCTGTTAGTATCAGGTTCTCCAAGCCCTCCTCCTCATTGCATGTCCCAGGAACTTCAGCTGTCTCTTCCTGATGCTCAGTATTAATTTCCTTTTTGTTTCCATCATTTCTAAGACCTCATCATTGCACACATGCTCAATCCATAATATTCGCAGCATCCTTCTGTAGAACCGCCCAAATCCGGCAGTTGTCCTAGAAAAACACACACGCAAAACTAATAATCTACAAACACATTTTGGACGACCGAAAATTGAAGTTGCGTGAGATAGCATAGGATTTGAACATATTACCGTTTTGCATGAACATTTGTCAATGAGAAAGCTGTGTTCAGTCGATCAAAAACAACAGTAAGTCGACGATTCAGAGTGTTGTTTGCGACTGTTTCAACACAACAAGAAGAGGTTTTGCGTAAATATGTGACAATGGATGTAGCATGAATTCATAACTTTCCTCCAGAATCAAATTGGCAGTCAGTCGAGTGGACAGCAGCAGGTGAAAGCCGTCCAAATTGACCAAAGACGCAAACATAAGCAAGCAAGGTTTTGGCCTCCGTATTTTGGGATGCGCAAGGTATTTTGTTTATCGATTATCTAGAGAAAGAAAGAACCATTAATAGCGAATATTATATAACGTTATTGGTGCAATTGAAGGAAGAAATGTCCAAGAAACGGCCACAAATGAAGAAGAAAAATGATCTTTGACTAAGACAGCCCACCGTGTCACAAGTCGATTGCAACGATGGCAAAACTACATGAATCGCATTTCGAATTACTGTTCTCCAGATCTAACTTCCAGCGACTACTAACTGTTTGCAGACATCAAAAGAATGCTCCAGGGAAGAAGTGATATCGGAAACTGAGGCGTAATTTGAGGCAAATAGTTCTACAAAAAAAGCATTGAATTGTTAAAGAAGCATTGGAATCAAGTTATTGCCCTAGAAGGAGACTATGTTGATGAATAAATCGAATTTTACCTAAAAGTTGATGTTTTATTAGTTTGACCCGGGATTTATTGAGTGATCTATCTATCTATCTATCTATCTATCTATCTATCTATCTATCTATCTAATCATACTTTTCTATTTTTTTAACAGCTCTGTATCTGATTCTCGTTTGTTTTTCTTTCTCTCCCTCTCTCTCTCTCTCTTTCTTTCTCTCTCTCTCTCTCTCTCTCTCTCTCTCTCTCTCACACACACACACAAGCTGCTGACTTATATGAACGTTTTTGATTGTCGGTATATTTTTCTCTTCCCCGACAGCATGATTATTTGAAAAAAGTCAATCAATGAATCAATTCATGAAAACAGATATGAGTATGTACATGTGTATGTGCATGCGTGTTGTAACACAAACTAGTAGATAATGGCTTATGAGAGCTGAAAGTCCTCCAATATGGCACAATTTAAATTTAAACTCTACCAAAAGGCAGATAAATTATCTGAAATACAGAAAATAAAATCTTTAACAAAGAACTGATGTTGGTACTTCTAATTCATGCGATAAAAACTTTTTTTTACTATTTCCAGAGTTGCATACACATTTTTCGTATGTGCATGCACCCAGGGTGCGATAGGTAAATTTTCGCTATTTTATATTTTTAATTTTGTGCACGTTCAATGTTTTTTATTTTATTTTGTCGACTGCGCAGTATACTAGCGGTCAGCTGGACATCAGTCAGTCAGTTTAGTGCCATACGTGATACACGTTTTGGACGATCATGTCTCGAAAGAGATAGACTGACTGGGCAGAAGATTATCTCGCAGTAGGTTGCCATTGCTTTCTGCGGTAGACTAGTTGCCAACTAAGACTATAGAACCCAATCTGTCCTATTATTTAACCCATAACTGGAGGGAAGAGACGGGTTAATACTTTTCCTAAGGGTATTTGTGCGTAAGTGAATGCAACGAATTCAACTTGAATTCGAACTCGGCTCTTCGATTTGTCATTCCGTGTCGATATCCACTGCGCTACAACATCATTTGGGAGAAAAGGAGCACCATGACACAATTCACTTCCCTGGAAATCAGGAAGCGGCATGCTGTACTGCTAGCATTCATACTGGAAGCTCCAATAGAAACTGTTGAGTCTCATTTATCTCTGTGTGTAGCGATTGTTGTGACCTATGTAGCAATAGACGTGATGTAGATCTCTTTAAGTGTGACACAATGCATTGCTGACCAGCCTGTCAACTACTTACTACTTAAATAGTGCCAGGCTAATTTGCATGGGATACTAGACCCTTCCTGAATCCTGGGTGACTGGCCTGGAAATCTTTCAGAGTTCTTTTTGTAGTGTTGTGGAAATGACGACTCGCTCACTATATAGAAGTACTTCGCTGCATATAGAGAAAATATCTAAGTTTGTTGGCCCTTTTCACAAATTTTGGTTTTAGTTTGCCTGATAAACTCATCGTTTAGAGCTTCTCGTTTAATTTGATTGAGAGTTACAGTGAGTTCCCTTCCTGTTCTGCATAATTTGGCTTTAAATTCTTCTTCTGTTCGAAGAGAAGCAATCACAGTATCTTCAAGAGGTTCTCTGTGTTTCAGGATTAATGTGGACAGTCCGTCGGCATGACAGCGTTTTTAGACGGTAGAAACTACATTTTAATAATTTAAAAGGATTGTTCCCCATCTCCGTAGTTTATTTGCTGTATGGATAGGTATACCTGTTTTAGAACCGAAGATGGTCAGTAAAGGTTTATATTCCGTTTGCAATGTAAAGTTTCTATCGTGAATATACCAGTGAAACTTCGTTACTGTGAAAATAATCCCTCACAACTCCCTCTCAATTTGCGAGAAATTCTTTTCTGCAGGAAGAAGCGTTCTCGATGCATGAGCTATTGGTTTGTGTGATCCACCTGGCATCTTATGCATAATACATGCTCTAATGATATACAAGCTGGCGTCGTTGGCAACTATAATGTCCAGGTCTGGGTTATAGTGAGTGAGAAATAAGTCCGACGTCAAGAATTCCTTTATTTTGACGAATGTTTTTTTGGCATTCAGATGTCCACTCCCAATTCTTGTTTAATGGAGCACGTGTTGTGCATATTCGGTATAAACATCTGGTAATAGTTTACCAACCCTAAGAAACTTTGTAAGGTAGAGACATTTTCGGGAGCTGACATGTCCTTCATTGCTGGATCTGGTCTTATACCCTCTTGTTCGATGATGTGTTTTAAGTATTTAATCCTCTTCATAAAAAAACTCGCATTTGGATTCTTTCAATTTGACCCCGTACTCCTGAATTCTTGAGAAGACTTTATGAACATGTTTCTTATGTTGTTCTACATTTTGATTGATCATTAATATGTCGTCTAAATATGCAACCGCGAAGACAAAGTCGCTCAGCATAGTGTCGATCACTTGTTGGAAAATTGCCGGCTCAACCTTTATCTTGAACGGTAGACGTTCGAACTTGTACAATGCATGATGGGTGTTGATACAGGGCAACTTAGACATTATTCCTCCACTGGTATTTGAAGATACGCGTCACTGAGGTCGATTTTTGCAAAAGATTTCCCTCCATTTAGTTTCGCGAAAATTTCTTTCACTCTAGATAAAGAATAATGATAGTCTTTGAGTGCCGCATTCAGCTCCGTCGAGAAATCGGCGCCGACCCGAATCTCATTTGACTTCTTCAGATAGTCAGTGAAGCCCATTGACCGTACACAATTTCCGACAAGATACCGTTTTTTTTGTAGTCTGTCGAGTTCTAAAAGGAAATTGATGCTGAGTATCAGGAAGAGACAACTGAAGTTCCTGGGACATGCAATGAGGAAGGAGATCCTGGAGAACCTGATACTGACTGGACAGATAGAAGGAAGGAGAGACAGAGGAAGGTAGCGGATAACATATTTGCAGGGCCTGATCAGGTGGATGAGGGAACGGGGGTTGCCAGGAGCAACCGGAGCAAACATACTAAGAGCCACAAGGGATAGGGAGACGTGGAGAGCCATGATCGCCTACGTCCTGAAGGGACAGGGCACATAGAAGAAGAAAGAGGCAAAAGGAACATTCCGCTTTTTCTTAAGTACTGGTTGGATATCATCTTTTAAATCGAATTTTGCCGTCATCTTATTACACCGACTAAGGTCACCAGAAAAAATTTTCTTTTAAATTTTTATTAAATTGTTTGCCTAGGTGGTCAGGTTTTCGAGTTTTTAGCAAAATGAATTAATTAATTGTCCCACAACTTAAATTTCTCCATCCAGTCAGTGGCAAATAAATTTTATTAGGAAGTTATTAGGGTTAGGAAACAAGTTGTCTTGTTTCTTTTTTGACTGAATTGATTTGGAAGGAGAATTAAACTGTTTTTTTTCTTTTGGCGTACTTTTCTTTTGTGAGCCATGCCAGATTTCTCGATATTTTTCGAATCTTGGTGTATGCTTACGAATCTCTGACAGTCTTCCGCTATTTGTTGGAGAGTAAGGTTTAGCTCATTTTCCAATTTATTCAGAAATGTATGTCTAATTTCAGCGTCTTTAGCTGAAACAAGTCCCTGAACAAATATCAGACACTTAAAATTATTCATACTTAAATCTGACAGTTGGAAATCGTCGCAATGCTTGTTCACGACCGATGCGAATTTAGTGTAATTTTCACTATTCTTTCTCGTTAAATCCATACACTTCCATCTTTTATAAAAAAAAAAGTGAAATTTAAGGACTAAAATGTTTTGTAAGAAGTTTAAATGTCAGCTAGCTTGTTTTACGGAGTAAAATATAATTCATAAATTTGGTGGAGGCTGTGGTTCCTAGTTTTAAAAAAAGAAGGTGAACTTTGTTACAGTCCGACCAATTTATGCAATCTGTGGCGTATAAATCCTCGAATCTTCTAAAAGAGGAAGCGAAAGTTATATCCTTGTCTGGAGAATATGTAAATTGTTTATTGTGCCCTAGATTGTGTTTTGTGAGAACGCATTTTTGTTTTCACTAACTTGTTCCCTGTTTGCCAGTTCAAGTAAGTTTCTCTGCTGTTGGTGAGTTAAAAAAAAAAATTCTACGAGGATTTGATGTCTAATTTCTGTTTGTTTTTTAAATTCCAGCCATTCTTTTTCAGCTTGCTTTAGCATTTCAAGTCGTTCCGCTTGCCATTAAGTTCCCGTTGGTTTTGCTGTTCAAGTTAGAACATAAGAATTTCAAGCATAGCAGATTTAAATTCATCCATGTTTTACCGTGTCTTTGTTTCAGGATTAAACCGAATACATTTCCAAAAAAAAACCAAAAAAAAAAAACCAAAACCTTTGGAAACCAAAATAAAAAATTAATTGAAATGAATAAAAAAAATAACTGTAATTTCTTACTTACTCAGGGAATCACGAGTGCTTTTTCTTTTTTTTTCCGAAAACATGAATTCTTGTAGTTTAGTGGCTAGCGTTCAAGTTAAGTTCAAGTTAGTTACATTTTCTTTTTTTTTTGGTCTGTTTTCTTTTCTGGATTACCAAGTACTGTTGAATAGAACGAAGTGTGACAAAAAGTAGAATTCTGTGCAACCACTGCTGAACCAGTACTGACAATTTCCACCCAGTCCTTTTGGGGTCTTCAGGAGTCCTTAAGAGTCCTCGTTGCCAAGTTGTTGGGGCTTGGTTAGGGGCCAGAAATACAGATACAATGACGGAATAGATTTAAACAAATATATTAATACGGAAACAGTAGCACAAACATACAACATGAGAAGATCATCAGTGTGACTGTATTGGTCAGAGCTATCTGTTGGAATAGAGCTCTCTCTCCGCTCAGCACAAAGCAGAAACTAACTGCTGCTTATTTTTAATTTGGAAGAGTTCATTTGTGCATGGGTAATTTACCATAACAGAATTTAGAGTGGTCATTCTCTTTCAACCGAATAATTGCTTTATACACTTTTAACAATCTTATGCCAATTTCTCGTGTCTCTGTCTCCATGGAATTTATCAGCTTTGCTGTATTCACGTTTAGTATGTCGATTCCTAACAATCCATTATTCTTGTGGCATGCCACCACCACAATTGGAATTACTTCAAATCGCATACGAGTTTCAAAAGTGTCCTGAAAGAAACCCATTGTCTTTATAGTTGGTCCATCAAACTGCTTTAGTTTTGTGCAGCTTTTTTTTTCAGATTGTCTTAGCTTAATCCAAAGATTTTTTGGCATTAAAGTTATTTCACTACTAGTAACCATCAGTATACTAAATACATGACCATTTATTCTTTTATTCTCTCAAGGTTTCTTTTGCACATTTACTGCAAATATTCTGGTTTCTTTTTCTGTAGAGGATGTTTTCACTGTTCACATTTTCTCAACTTGCTTCTCATAACTACATCAGTCAACTTGCTTCTCATACCTACATCAGTCAGTGCCATACGTGATACACACTTGGGTGATCATGTCTAGAAAGAGGCATGACTGACTAGGCAGAAGCTTATCCCGCAGTAGGTTACCATTACTTTCTGTGGTAGACTGGTTGCCAGCCAAGACTATAGAACCCAATCTGTCCTGTTATTTAACCCATAACTGGAGAGAAGAGATGGATTAATACCTTTCCCTGCCGAGCCAGGATGTTTTTCCCATCTGAATCCATCCTGCATAGATATAAATCAACCATTCGTCTGTGCATGGAATACTGCTGCCATATATGGTCAGGCGCCCCTGCTGTTCATCTCAGTGTTCTTGACAGGCAGACGACAATTCCACTCCTGCAGCTTCTTCTCTTGCACTTTCCGCTTGTGGAACTCACTTCCATATTCTTGCTTTCCTGACGGCTACAACTGCCAGGAATTTAAATGCAATGTCAATACTCATCTATTAATCACTTGACTCTAGTTTTTTCACCACCCTGTATATCTTTTCCTTTCTCTCCACCTTTGCAACTGTCATCTCACCTGTATTCCCATCCTTCTCTTGCTCATTTCTAACTGGTTCATCTTCCTCTTCACTCTCTTCTACTTAATCTTTTTACTCTTATGTAGCCCCCTGCACATCAGTGGCATTACCGCCTTGTTTGGGGTGATACGATTAAAAACAAAAGGTATTTGCACAGAAGTGAATGCAAGGACTTCCACTGGAATTCGAACTTGACTCCCTGATTTCTTGTTCTGAGCCAATATCCACTGCACCACAATGCATATCCCCATACCTACATACACTCCGAAAATGATTTCTTCTTTTGCAGTTCAAACATAGTCTTCCTGGTGCTGGACATTTATATTTAATCCTTTCATGCACTCTTCCACAATATTTGCATTTAATTCTGAATTTAGTCATATTCATCCTGTATGCTTCAAGCTATTCTTTCAGTTGATTAAATTCTCTGATTAACTCTGTTATAAAAACTTTACACTTGTTTCCAAATTCATTTGACAGCTTTGCATGCACCCCAACATTTTTTGCTTATGACTTTGGTCTTGTAATCCCTCAGTCAATCTTAAAAGAATCAATTTGTCTTCTACTGACATTTCTTGCATTCCTAACATTTTGAACTTGCAATACTTAACTTGCTCCTTAAGCCTGTGCAAGTATTGCATCATAGATTCCTTTGGCCACTGCCTTGTTTCCAGAAACTTGGTCCTTTTGGCAATAACTAATTTTTTCTTTGGTGTAATGTTTTTTTTTTTAATGAATATGATTATTTCTTCAAAAGTCATTTGTTCCAACTCCTTTAGGTAAGATATGTTTGAAATTCTCATTAAAGCCGCACATCTCACTGTAGCCAAAAAAATCCTTTATCTGGTTCTCTTCTCCTTTCAATTGTGAGTTCTTCAATTTTTTAACTCTTGCCAATTCTGCAAAATTTGTCATCCACACTTCAACATTCTCTGGATTGTCCAACAAGCCCAATGATATTTTTGGTGATGCTATTGTTGAGTCTTGTATATCTTTGTGTGTAGCGATAGTCATGATGTATCTCTGCAAACATCTGTCTCTCGCTCCCACTCTTTTTCTCTCTCTCTCTCTCTAACTCTCTCTTTGTATATATATGCACATTATAATCATTTTACTCAAGGCAAAGCAGGAATGTCACTGATGCGCCAGGAGTTACAGTGATAGAAAAATAAGGTGCAGGGGATGTTAAAGAAAGGATAAAACAAGGATGGTAATCAAGGAGATAGAAGATGGCAATTGACATTGCATCTAAACTTTTGGAGACTGTAGCTATCAGAGAAGTAAGCAAATGGAATGGCGTTCCATGAACAGGAAGTGTGAAAAAAAAGCTGTTAGAGTAGAAGAAGTGGTTTCATTTAACTATTTTGACAGTAAAAGGGTGGGGCCTTGATGCCAATCTATTAGCCCACATAAAACTGTGGTCGAGGGACCAGGGAAAAAAGCTCATCAAGCCAGTTTGTATGAAAATACTCGTAGAAAAGACAGAGGGAAACCACATCATGTTGGTGAGAAAGTAACTGAGGGTGGGCTGCCAAGTCAGGATCAATTATATTACAGATTCTCCTTTTATTGAAAACCAAGATGAATAGCAGAAACACCTGACCAGATATGACAACAGTATTCAATGCACAGATGAATGGTAGATTTATAAATGTGCAAAATGGATTCTGTCAAGAAAAACTTCCTGATTCAACCTTACTAGCAGTAGATACCACTATGGAGTCAATGTAGTCATTTCATTTGATGTTTATATTATCACAAGGCTGTTCATTGTTTGCAATAAGATGGGGCCCCTCTACATTTTTAAGAGCACTCCAGGAGTATCTTAATGAAACATTTCCTGAGAAATAGATTGACTGGAGGGGTCCAGTTGATTGGTCAGCATCTGACTTTAACATTATAGATTTCTTCAGCTGAGGAGTATTCAAGAATAAAGTTCATAGTCAAAACCCAATAATTTTGATGATTTAAAAAATGACATAAAACATGCATTTCAAGAAATTAATACACAAAGAGACTTTTGCAAAAATATTTTTCCAAGTATGAGGAGTAGATTTCAAAGCTGTGTAAATTCTGATGGATAACATTTTGAGCACCTGCGTTGATAAAATTTAATTGCATTTGTATTATTGTACACAATAAAATTTAATTGTCAATGTGATAATTGCATTAGTAAATATAATTGTATATGTTATCTCAGAATAAATTTACTGTCAATCTACTTCTGGATTACCCTGTATATATATATATATATATATATATATATATATAAACCTTCTTGCCTAATAACTTTTTATCAGTAAAACTACAGAAAAAAACAAAACAGTCTTGGCGCTAAGCATTATCACAACTCATCATTATATATATATATATATATATATATAAAGGTTGTTCAAAAATATGAACAGTAGGTGGAATAGGTTTGTGTATCGCTTATATTATTACAATGGTGTTCATAATGAACAACATTGTAATAGTATAAACGATATTGTTATTCAAAAGCAGTTTGTGTGTATCTGGTTGAAACATTTCCTGAAAAATGGATAGGCCGATGATGTATAATTGATTGGCCACCTGACTTGACCCAAATGATTTTTTTCTTTTGGGAAGAACTTAAGGATAAAATTTATAGTCGAAAATTAAGAAGTGTTGGTGATTTAAGAAATTACATAAAAGATGCATTCCAAGAAAGACAAAGAGACTTTTGCAAAAATGTTTTTCCAAGTATGAGGAGTAGATTTCAAAGCTGTTTAAATTCTGATGGATAAAATTTTGAGCACCTTCATTGATAAAATTTAATCGCATTTGTATTATTGTACACAATGAAATTTAATTGTCAATGTAATAATTGTTTGAGTAAATATAATTGTATATGTAATCTCAAAAGAAATGTTATCATTTACTGTCCACCTACTTTTGGACCACCCTATATATATATATATCTATATATATATATATATCTGTCTGAGTATGACTATTTACGCTCTCACACCCTGTTTGAGCACTCTGGAAGAATGGTAGACTTTGAAAAACAGTAGCTACTTTGGCATCTACGCATCGTTCATTCAGCAATGAATTAGAACAATCTCAGCTATTGGGCATGTGTAATGATAATATACACGCTAGAAAGTCTGCCTCCTTCTACCAAACGCTCGTAGCTCAGAGGTAGAATTGCTGACTGACGCCAATTCAGTCGGGTTTCAACCCTGGGTAAAAAGCAATTGGAGTCTAACCGTACTGATGAGCTGTGATACAGCAAAACAGATCTGTCTGCGGATGACTATATATATTTTAAAATTTGTGAATTTAGGCAACAAATTTTCTTTTAGACATGTCAGATTAAATAAATTGCAAAAACTGTGTCAGCTTATTTTTAATAAAGTCCATTCATACTGACGGATAATCTTTCGCGTATTATAATTGAAAGATGTCAGAAATGAGCTGTAACTTTGACAGATATTATTATCATTCATTTCTCAATTCACCCATGTACGTTTAATCTCCTGATTTACTGTAAATTTTTTTTTCATATTTATATTTGAAGCAGAAAAAAGTTACAGTAATTTTAAGCAACACAGTTTTGCAGGTATTGTTTGTTATCATAACTCACACCCCTGAAGATCATCTCAGAAGGAGATTGAAAGTTCTTGGGTACATTGAGAAATGAATGATAATAATATCTGTTACAGCTAATTTTTGACATCTTTCAATTATCATACGCGAAACATTATCCGTCAGTATCAACGGATTTTATTCAAAATAGGCAGACACAATGTTTGCAATTTATTTAATTAGCTGACATATATATATATATATATATAACATGGAGAGTCTAGAAATCATCATGTTTTGCCACTGACTTTGCTTGGCCAGACATCTTGCCCAAATGCCAGATATCTGGCAAGGGACCATGTGGGGCCACATGTTGTCAATTTGAAGATTAACTCAAAATAATCTTATTGAAAACAGAAATCAATCCAGTCAATTGGGAGATATAAGATGTAGAAAGAATCAATTGGAAGAAAACAGTCTGTGGAAAGCAGCATCCTTTGAAAATGCCTGAAGGCAAATAGAAGAGATGAAGAGAGCTCAGAGGAAAGCCAAAGCTCTCCATCTGCTGAACCCTCCTACTCTACTATGTGATGTCTATGGGCATCTTTTCAGATCCAGCATAGGGTTCATTTCACACAGAAGGAATTCTTGATGCACACCTCAATATTCAGCAATGAATTCTGTCAACAAACAATATATACAATTTTCAGGTATTTTCTAAAAGTGTCACATAATTATACCAAGTGTTGAACCAAATCTTTTGAGTGAAATTATGTAGATGTAACCCTTTTGAAGCTGTCAATAGTTGTGCTGTCATGAAGTTAAACCAAATAGAAATCAAATAACTTGTCTTCTAACATGGCTGCCTTCTTTTTGCCCCCTTGAAGGAATCTACTTCATTCATAGGAGAGTATCTAATTCAGCAGGTGGGATAGTCCACTATACTATAATGGACCTGCCTAACACATTTGCATGAGTGGATTCTATTCACTCATATATATCTCTCCATTAGATCACTCAATAGGTTTTCCTTTCATTTGGAGTGACATTAATTAACTTGTGTGTCAAATCACTTGCTATTAACTAATATCCAACAGTCACTATGACCAACGTTTGGCCTTGTTCAAGAAATTGATCCCACAATATTATACACTCTCATCTCAGAAAATTTAACTAAGGTAGTTGCCGTAGATTGAGCATTGAGTAGACTGCGGATTAAGCAGATATCTGTAATAGGTTTGGCTAGCCCTTATGGGTGTGCTCTGAAAATGATTATCTTTTCAGTGCATTTTACTTGAAGCTTTTCTGAACTTTACGTTTTCTGATTATTTGTAAATACTTCAAAAATGTCAGCTATAGCCTTTAGATTCAAGCTGTTTGAAATATTTTCCCACATCAAAAGGACAATTCAAGGTTATTCAAGTGACATGGGAACTGATTAGAGATTTTGTTAGTTTGGTCATATTTTGTTTTCTCTATCAAGTACATGTGAACTTCCTGGCAACATTCTTAAAATGATCGACGTGTTTTTAAATATATCAAGCATTCTTCCTCAAATGTCAATGCCTGTGCATGTTCAAAAGACTTTGTACAGTCAATTGATTTTAATGCATCCAAAATAAAGTTATATATCAATTTAAGCCCTGTCAATAATATTAACTCTTTGGTTTTTTTAATACAAAAATTTAAATGTGTCTTCGGTTGATAGAAAACACTTACTCAATGCATTTTGAGAAGAACCATCTACAAAATTTTGTAATTTTTTTGATTGCTATTTGTAAAGAATTTAATTATAAGAAAAGAGGCATTTAAAAAAATATAATGGATGCTTTGTACCTTTTATTTAATAAATGTAGGGGCCTCAGTAATTTTTGTCGAATTGGCCTTGTGCCAAACACAACTGAAGTCCCCACAATTTAAAATATCAGAAGGTTGAATGAATGAAAGTATTTTGTTTGTAAAATAAGTTGAATTTTATTAATAGAGCTGAATAACATATTTGTAAAAAGAATTAAAGATACTCAAATAGAAAATGCATGTAGTTAATTATTTTGTATGAGTGAAATGTTCCAATAGAAAAATGCATGTGGTTAAATGTTCCAGAGAAATAGTAGTAAGTAGCTAAGTGTCCCGGGGTGTATATTGATAGTAGCGGAATGTATGTATGTATATAAAAAGATTAAAAAGTCTTATGTTTCTTTCCCTTTTTGGTAGGTTGGCAACAGGGTTAGAAAGAAGGTGAAACAAATAGAGAAATCATACTGAGTGGTCTTTCTCCCTAAATATGTGATCAGCTACACCTGATTTTTCTATCTCTCTCAAGTTATGGCTTTGCAATGTTCTTGTAGCCTTAAATTAAGGGGGCGGCCTGTCTCTCCTTTATATTTCTTTTCACATCTACATGGAATGATGTACACACAGTTCTTAGTCATGATCTTCTCTGTTAGGGGTCTTACGTGAGAGAGGTACCTGTGAAGTGTAGAATCACTTTTGAAGATCGTCCTGATGTTATATGGACCACAGATCCTTGGTATTTTCTCTGATGATCCATTCACATAGGCTGACAGATTGAGGCTGTTTTCTGAGAGTTGTTATGCTTATGCACCCTCCCTACCATGTACAAGGCCTAAGGACTACTTGAGGTAGAAGGTTATGTTACGAGGCAATTTGTGCAAATAGGAGTGGAAGAAAACAGTTAACCCTAGCCTTGAACAGGTTAAGATTGTTGTGATCGGGGAAATGTCTTGTGAGTTGGTTCCACAGAGCAATGGTTTATGGGAAGATGCTGTTTGAGTGAAACTTATTTCTCCCCAGTGGAATATGTAGGGAATGTGAGTGGTTTTGCTGCTATGTAAGTGGCATGATGTACCCTCGCCATGAAGATTTGACTTGATACTTTCCGTGAAAGTAGTGATAGGGCAGTGAGAGGCTTGACCCAGGATGGAGAATAATTGTCATCTACAAAAGCTTGGGAACACTTTTGAACTCTATCAAGGCTGGCAGCGAGGTCTAGGCAGCTGCTGCCCAAATAGAACAATAGTACTCCAGTTTTGGCCTGATCTGGCTCTTGAAAAGGTAGAGTATAGCAATATTTGCTTTTCATCGAAATATATAATGCCAAATGTTTCCTTGTAGGAAAATGGTCAATATTAACTTTGCCATAGTTATAACATTTGGCCGCTGATGATGGACATAATATGTATGAGCCTTGTTATCACAAGGATCTCTTCAAGTTTTAGGTAAATTAGTTTAGAATGAATATTAGTAGTTTAAATTAATTTTAAAAGTTTGTATTTTAAAGATGATGATTTCAGTTTCAAACCAGCCAAAATACAAATGACTGAGAGAATGATGTAATCAAAAATGTTGACATTCCACCCTGCTCCAAACAAAAAGGCAGGAAGGAAAATCCTAACAATACTGCAAAGAACATTAACGGAAAATAAACTAAAGGAAACTATTTTCATGAAAAATTGTTTCATGAGAAAGATTTCATAAATTTCAACCAAAAGCAGTATCAGCTGACCAGCCAATGAATGCCAAATGTTTGCTTGTAGGGAAATGGTTAATATTACAATTGTCATCACTATAGCACTTAACTTCTGATGATGCACATCATATATACTAGCCTTGTTATCTCAAGAAACCCTTCAGTTTTGAGGTAAATTGGTTTGTAATGAATATTCAATCAGTCAGTTAAGTGCCATACGTGATACATGCTTGGGCGATCATGTCTAATATTACAATTGTCATCACTATAGCACTTAACTTCTGATGATGCACATCATATATACTAGCCTTGTTATCTCAAGAAACCCTTCAGTTTTGAGGTAAATTGGTTTATAATGAATATTCAATCAGTCAGTTAAGTGCCATACATGATACATGCTTGGGCGATCATGTCTAATATTACAATTGTCATCACTATAGCACTTAACTTCTGATGATGCACATCATATATACTAGCCTTGTTATCTCAAGAAACCCTTCAGTTTTGAGGTAAATTGGTTTGTAATGAATATTCAATCAGTCAGTTAAGTGCCATACGGGATACATGCTTGGGCGATCATGTCTAATATTACAATTGTCATCACTATAGCACTTAACTTCTGATGATGCACATCATATATACTAGCCTTGTTATCTCAAGAAACCCTTCAGTTTTGAGGTAAATTGGTTTATAATGAATATTCAATCAGTCAGTTAAGTGCCATATGTGATACATGCTTGGGCGATCATGTCTAATATTACAATTGTCATCACTATAGCACTTAACTTCTGATGATGCACATCATATATACTAGCCTTGTTATCTCAAGAAACCCTTCAGTTTTGAGGTAAATTGGTTTATAATGAATATTCAATCAGTCAGTTAAGTGCCATACATGATACATGCTTGGGCGATCATGTCTAATATTACAATTGTCATCACTATAGCACTTAACTTCTGATAATGCACATCATATATACTAGCCTTGTTATCTCAAGAAAGCCTTCAGTTTTGAGGTAAATTGGTTTGTAATGAATATTCAATCAGTCAGTTAAGTGCCATACGTGAGACATGCTTGGGCGATCATGTCTAATATTACAATTGTCATCACTATAGCACTTAACTTCTGATGATGCACATCATATATACTAGCCTTGTTATCTCAAGAAACCCTTCAGTTTTGAGGTAAATTGGTTTATAATGAATATTCAATCAGTCAGTTAAGTGCCATACGTGATACATGCTTGGGCGATCATGTCTAATATTACAATTGTCATCACTATAGCACTTAACTTCTGATGATGCACATCATATATACTAGCCTTGTTATCTCAAGAAACCCTTCAGTTTTGAGGTAAATTGGTTTATAATGAATATTCAATCAGTCAGTTAAGTGCCATACGTGATACATGCTTGGGCGATCATGTCTAATATTACAATTGTCATCACTATAGCACTTAACTTCTGATGATGCACATCATATATACTAGCCTTGTTATCTCAAGAAACCCTTCAGTTTTGAGGTAAATTGGTTTATAATGAATATTCAATCAGTCAGTTAAGTGCCATACGTGATACATGCTTGGGCGATCATGTCTAAAATTACAATTGTCATCACTATAGCACTTAACTTCTGATGATGCACATCATATATACTAGCCTTGTTATCTCAAGAAACCCTTCAGTTTTGAGGTAAATTGGTTTATAATGAATATTCAATCAGTCAGTTAAGTGCCATACGGGATACATGCTTGGGCGATCATGTCTAATATTACAATTGTCATCACTATAGCACTTAACTTCTGATGATGCACATCATATATACTAGCCTTGTTATCTCAAGAAACCCTTCAGTTTTGAGGTAAATTGGTTTATAATGAATATTCAATCAGTCAGTTAAGTGCCATACGTGATACATGCTTGGGCGATCATGTCTAATATTACAATTGTCATCACTATAGCACTTAACTTCTGATGATGCACATCATATATACTAGCCTTGTTATCTCAAAAAACCCTTCAGTTTGAGGTAAATTGGTTTATAATGAATATTCAATCAGTCAGTTAAGTGCCATACGGCATGCGTGATACATGCTTGAGGCGATCATGTCTAATATTACAATTGTCATCACTATAGCACTTAACTTCTGATGATGCACATCATATATACTAGCCTTGTTATCTCAAGAAACCCTTCCAGTTTTGAGGTAAATTGGTTTATAATGAATATTCAATCAGTCAGTTAAGTGCCATACGTGATACATGCTTGAGGCGATCATGTCTAATATTACAATTGTCATCACTATAGCACTTAACTTCTGATGATGCACATCATATACTAGCCTTGTTATCTCAAGAAAGCCTTCAGTTTTGAGGTAAATTGGTTTATAATAGATATTCAATCAGTCAGTTAAGTGCCATACGTGATACATGCTTGGGCGATCATGTCTAATATTACAATTGTCATCACTATAGCACTTAACTTCTGATGATGCACATCATATATACTAGCCTTGTTATCTCAAGAAACCCTTCAGTTTTGAGGTAAATTGGTTTATAATGAATATTCAATCAGTCAGTTAAGTGCCATACGGGATACATGCTTGGGCGATCATGTCTAATATTACAATTGTCATCACTATAGCACTTAACTTCTGATGATGCACATCATATATACTAGCCTTGTTATCTCAAAGAAAGCCTTCAGTTTTGAGGTAATTGGTTTATAATGAATATTCAATCAGTCAGTTAAGTGCCATACGGGATACATGCTTGGGCGATCATGTCTAATATTACAATTGTCATCACTATAGCACTTAACTTCTGATGATGCACATCATATATACTAGCCTTGTTATCTCAAGAAAGCCTTCAGTTTTGAGGTAAATTGGTTTGCATAATGAATATTCAATCAGTCAGTTAAGTGCCATACGGGATACATGTAGGCGATCATGTCTAATATTACAATTGTCATCACTATAGCACTTAACTTCTGATGATGCACATCACATATACTAGCCTTGTTATCTCAAGAAACCCTTCAGTTTTGAGGTAAATTGGTTTATAATGAATATTCAATCAGTCAGTTAAGTGCCATACGTGATACATGCTTGGGCGATCATGTCTAATATTACAATTGTCATCACTATAGCACTTAACTTCTGATGATGCACATCATATATACTAGCCTTGTTATCTCAAGAAACCCTTCAGATTTTGAGGTAAATTGGTTTATAATGAATATTCAATCAGTCAGTTAAGTGCCATACGTGATACATGCTTGAGCGATCATGTCTAATATTACAATTGTCATCACTATAACACTTAACTTCTGATGATGCACATCATATATACTAACCCTTGTTATCTCAAGAAACCCTTCAGTTTTGAGGTAAATTGGTTTGTAATGAATATTCAATCAGTCAGTTAAGTGCACCATACGTGATACATGCTTGGGCGATCATGTCTAATATTACAATTGTCATCACTATAGCACCCAACTTCTGATGATGCACATCATATATACTAACCTTGTTATCTCAAAAACCCTTTGGTTTGAGGTAAATTGGTTTATAATGAATATTCAATCAGTCAGTTAAGTGCCATACGTGATACATGCTTGGGCGATCATGTCTAATATTACAATTGTCATCACTATAGCACTTAACTTCTGATGATGCACATCATATATACTAACCTTGTTATCTCAAGAAAGCCTTCAGTTTTGAGGTAAATTGGTTTATAATGAATATTCAATCAGTCAGTTAAGTGCCATACGTGATACATGCTTGGGCGATCATGTCTAATATTACAATTGTCATCACTATAGCACTTAACTTCTGATGATGCACATCATATAGACTAGCCTTGTTATCTCAAGAAACCCTTCAGTTTTGAGGTAAATTGGTTTGTAATGAATATTCAATCAGTCAGTTAAGTGCCATACGTGATACATGCTTGGGCGATCATGTCTAATATTACAATTGTTATCACTATAGCACTTAACTTCTGGTGATGCACATCATATATACTAGCCTTGTTATCTCAAGAAACCCTTCAGTTTTGAGGTAAATCGGTTTATAATGAATATTCAATCAGTCAGTTAAGTGCCATACATGATACATGCTTGGGCGATCATGTCTAATATTACAATTGTCATCACTATAGCACTTAACTTCTGATGATGCACATCATATATACTAGCCTTGTTATCTCAAGAAACCCTTCAGTTTTGAGGTAAATTGGTTTGTAATGAATATTCAATCAGTCAGTTAAGTGCCATACGTGATACATGCTTGGGCGATCATGTCTAATATTACAATTGTTATCACTATAGCACTTAACTTCTGATGATGCACATCATATATACTAGCCTTGTTATCTCAAGAAACCCTTCAGTTTTGAGGTAAATTGGTTTATAATGAATATTCAATCAGTCAGTTAAGTGCCATACGTGATACATGCTTGGGCGATCATGTCTAATATTACAATTGTCATCACTATAGCACTTAACTTCTGATGATGCACATCATATATACTAGCCTTGTTATCTCAAGAAACCCTTCAGTTTTGAGGTAAATTGGTTTATAATGAATATTCAATCAGTCAGTTAAGTGCCATACGTGATACATGCTTGGGCGATCATGTCTAATATTACAATTGTCATCACTATAGCACTTAACTTCTGATGATGCACATCATATATACTAGCCTTGTTATCTCAAGAAACCCTTCAGTTTTGAGGTAAATTGGTTTGTAATGAATATTCAATCAGTCAGTTAAGTGCCATACGTGATACATGCTTGGGTGATCATGTCTCGAATGAGACATGACTGACTGGGCAGAAGATTTTCCCGCAGTAGGTTGCCATTACTTTCTGCGATAGACTGGTTGCCAACCAAGGCTATAGAACCCAATCTGTCCTGTGTTTTAACCCATAACTGGAGGGAAGAGACAGATTAATACCTTTCCCAAGGATATTTGTGTATAAGTTAATGCAATGAATTCAACTGGAATTTGAACTCAGCTTGCTGATTTCTCATTCCGAGTCAATATCCACTGTACCACAATGCACATAAGAGGAGTTTAAATTAACATTGAAGCTTTAACAAGATGGCTGGAAAGGATATTTCTCCCATTACTTTTCTCTTCTTAATGGGCATTATCATATCAGTGATATAACAATACCTAAGCCTAATACCTAAGAGAGATTTTTATATACTACGACATACACAAAATTATACATATGTACAAATGTCTACACAGGGAGAAATATATATCACATATATCTACCACAAAGCAAGGTATGAGGAGGAACAAACAGAAAGGTCTTATGAACCTTATGAGTTTGAAGATACTCATGCAACCAGACTGGCAACTGGGTCCCACCCATTCACAGTCAGGTTAGCCAAATGCAGACGACAATTCTACTCCTGCAGCTTCCTCTCTCGCACTTCCCGCCTGTGGAACTCACTCCCGTATTCTTGCTTTCCTGACGGCTACAACCTCCAGAAATTTAAATGCAAAGTCAATACTCATCTACTAACCACTGGACTCTAGCTCTCTCCCCTCCCCTGTATAACCTTCCCTTTCTCTCCACCTATGTATCTGTCATTGCACCTGCTTTCTCAGCTTTCTATTGTTCCTTTCTAACTAGTTTGTACTCCTCACTCTTTTCTAATTAATCTTTTTACATTTATGTAACCCCCTGCACATCAGTGGCATTTCCACCTTGCTCGAGGTGAAATGATTAAAAAAAAAAAAAAAAAATTATGACCTGGAAAAGCCATTGTTATGACTCCGCATTTAAAGGGGCCAGATTCATCTACATCCTAGTGGTATCTTATAGGATTCATCTATATCTCAGCAGGATATGGAAGGGTTCATCTATATCCAGTGAGATAAGGCAGGATTCATATATATCCCAGTGGGATATGCCTGCAAACTGCAAGAGGAGGTAGATTTAGCCTCAGCATAAGCAAATGGGCCCAGATAGAAAGAAAACAAGCTTCTTTTTTGGTTGCTGTCCATGAACTGTAAAAATGACTAGCACTTGGGTCACTGCATGGAGTGGTGTCATGTGACACATGTGACTTAACTCAACCAAAGGAAGATAAGTGCCTTTTGTATACCAATAAAATTTATCTTTAAAAGATGAGGATTTAATTTCAAACCAGCCAAAATACAAACTACTAACAGAGTAGGATCCTGCCAGTGTTGAACCACAAATCATAATTAATGTCCAAAAAGCTGTTAGATCCTCATCATTTTTTGCTTCCTCTAAATATGTCTGATTGCCAACTAACATAAGATGGTTATCTTCAAAGTGTTCAGTGTTGAGCAGCCATATTTAACACTCTTAGAAGAAGACCTGACCATGTAGGCACATAGTCACACTGTCATTTTGGTCCCTTACTCCATTTCTTTTGTCATTTATCTTCATTTCTAAGCAGATTTTAGAGAGATCTGAAATAACATATTCTATATGGCTGTACATACTTTTAACATTTTTGATAAGGGACAAGATGTGTGGCCAGTGCAATGGATAGGGGCTCAGAATTATATGTGATTGTATAAACTCTTAACACTTTTACTTTTGATTTTAGAGAGATCTGAAATAACATATTCTATATGGCTGTACATACTTTTAACATTTTTGATGAGGGACAAGATGTGTGGCCAGTGCAATGGATAGGGGCTCAGAATTATATGTGACTGTATAAACTCTTAACACTTTTACTTTTGATTTTAGAGAGATCTGAAATAACATATTCTATATGGCTGTACATACTTTTAACATTTTTGATGAGGGACAAGATGTGTGGCCAGTGCAATGGATAGGGGCTCAGAATTATATGTGACTGTATAAACTCTTAACACTTTTACTTTTGATGATGATAGAGAAAAATTTGATCCTGATCTGGAGTCTTGATTTTAGTCATTTTCATGCCATCATAAAGTTGCCTCTCTGTGCCTCTTCTATAAATACTTTCATGGTAAATGTTCAGATGAGTGCTTTGCTATACTGCCTAAACATTATAAATTTAAGTGCCATACTAGATTTTGTTTAGAACAGGACACACACTTTAGTAGATATATTGTAATATAATAATCTGGCCCCACCCGAGTAAGGGATGCAAGCGGGGACGTTTTCCGGTCGTTGAAAGGAACGGATGTTTGTTTGACCTTATTTCCGGCAGTAGCGGAAATGGCTACAAGAGGCAAACAGAACAGGTGTCTCTGAGAATTACGTAGGCGTGCGTGGGCGAGGCAAAAAAAAGGAAGAAAAAATCCCGGTTTGGAGATTATAAAAAGACTTCGGCGCATGAATTCACCAGACAGTCCGGACAGACCAGACCAGAGTAGCACCGACAGAGATCGGCCGGTGAAGAGAGACACTCCCGTCAACCCTTAGAAGAGCGCTCCCTCAACTCTCTGTATCCTAGGCTACACAGTTCATCGTCATCAATAAAAATATAACTCATATTTTTATATATATGCGTGTTTGTTGTTTGTCGCTATATAACAATATACTGCAGCAATAAACAGAGTTTTAGAAAGTACATTACTTTCAGCATTTAAGAGCCAATCATATCATTTAATCAGCTTTGCTGTATCTATTCAATACTAAAACAAATACAGACTGACTGTTACTCACCATCTTTTACTATCTCCAAATATATCAGATTATGGACTAACATAAGGTAGTTCTTGCCAAAGAGTTTAGCTTTCAGCAGCCATATTTAGCACTAAGAACAAGACTGAACCATTCATGCACCTTGTTACACAATAATTTCTGTTTCCTATGTCAATTATCCTCATTTCTAAGTAGGTTTTGGAGAGACTTATTTTAGCACATTCTATGCGACTTTATATACTTTTAACACTTTACTTTTGATGAGTGACATTATCGGTATTTGCTTAGTTATCTCAGAAAGCTATTCAGTTTTAAAGTGAATCAGTTTATAATGAATATTAATAGTTTAAATTAACTTTGAAATTTAGTTTTAAAGATAAGGATTCTTCTTCTTCTTTGTGCCATGTCCTGTGAGGATGTAAGCAATACTGGCCTTCCACTTTTACCTACTCCTTGTAGCTCTTATTGCCTCTTCTCCTGTTACCCCTTGCAAACCCTGTAGCACCATCCATCTGCTCAAGTCCATTGTCACGCATTGCTTTCCCTGTCTCTTCTCTCTGTTTGTCTTGTGAGTATCAGTATCTCTAAGCCCTCCTTCTTTTTTACATGTCCCAGAAACTTCAGCTGTCTTTTCTTGATATTAAGTATCAGTTTTCTTTTTTGATCCATCCTCTCCAAAACCTTGTCAGTGCTTACTTGCTCGGTCCATGGTATCCTCAGCATCCTTCTGTAGAACTACATTTTGGTTGTTTCCAGTCTTTCTCTTGTCTTTGATGAGATTGTCCAATATTAACTGCCATATTTTCATGAGTTTCATATTGTAAAGACAAGAAAATAGCTCTTGATCATTGATTTGAAACAATCATGATATTAAATGAATAAATCCAGTTATTTATTTAAAAGAGGTGCTAAAAAGTTCTCTTTGACATTAAATAACTCAACAAGGGTTGACATGAGAAATCAACCAGCTAAAATGAAAAGTTCTCAACCTGACCAGATAACGAATAAAATTTTGCCATCATTCTTGGTTGGACTGATATATTTCCAGTATCCCCTTGTATTATTTGTAATTAAATATAAATAATCAGTTTTGTTTGAAATTTAAATTCTTCTTGTGATATAATTAAAATTAGTAAGCAGGTTTTGGAGAGACTTGTTTATTAGTTTTATGTTAATTTGGAGAGACTTCCTTTAGTAAGCGTGGTATGGTCAGGGTTGATGTTGATAGTCTCATGCAATGTTCTATATTTTCTGACATTGTCAGATTCTCTACATTTGGACAGAGATTAACCAAGATCGGGAAAAGTACACTAAAATTTTTGCCCAAGCTATATGACTTGGATTACCCACATTAAAAAAACCTTGTGCCACTTTTTGTTGCAAGTGGGTAGGTATGTAAATATCTATATTGCATTCTAGTAGTTCACCACTAGCAGTGATTATCTACTTCACACAACTGGTGAGTACTGTATTTTGTTGATGTTTTAAAGATTAGTTTCATTTTCCAACCTCTGTTTTAGTTATTTTTCAGTCAGTGACCGTTTTAGGTTACAACAAATATATTGTAGTTAGAAAATGAACGCAGGTGTAACTTAACTGATGCTTTATTCAACCTTGAATAGAGTGTGTTCTACTGGCCATTTATATACAGAATATGTATAAGAGGAAATAATCCAGACCAGAATAAGTTATATTATTTTGGAGAAACTTGTAGTAAGTTTTATGTTATTATAAAGAGACTTGCTTTACTAATTTTTATGTTATTTTGTAGAGATTTGCTTTTCTAAGTTTATGTTGTTTTGGAGAGAACTGTTTTAGTCAATTTTATGTCATTTTTAACACTTTACTTATAATGAAGGATAAAACAAGTTCTGATTTAGGCATCTGAAGAAGCTGGTCAAATTTGATATGACAGGCTAGGGTTTGTCATGAATCTCATGATAAGATTTTAAAAGCTCCCAAGTTTTGTGGGATAAAATTAAGTTTCAGTTGACAAATTTGATTTCATAAATAAATCAGGCTGTATGGGGGAATTATAGATCGTACTTTTGATATTATAAAGATGTTATTAGATGTAAATAATTCTTTACTTTTTTTTCAAAGGCAGCACTCTCTATGCTCTTCCTCTGTTGAATGGCAGTTATCACATCATTTTAGCATAACAAATAAATTTTGAAAGTTATTTGATTGGCTTATCATAGATTATAATACAGGCAAGTTGTTTGTTCTCATCAATTACCATATATCAGACACTAGCAGTATAGCCCAGCATTGATCAGGTATAATGAAAGCTTTAAAACTAATCCATGGTCCTGGAGATCAGACTATTTGGATGTTGGCATGAAAGACTAAAAAGCAATAGTTGTTTCCAGTTAAAGCAAAACTGTAGACTGAAAGAAAAATGAATGGATGTAAGTCAAATTTTGATTTCCTGGTATCGATATCAAATAAGCTTTTTTCGTTGTAAACTGAATTTTGAAGGCTAAATAAGTCCTCTGAGTAAATGGTATTATGGCTGAGACTAAGAACTAAAATTATGCCTACTTAGAGCCAAACCCAAAGCAAAAACTAAAATAAAAGGGCTGAAAAAAATACAGACATACAGGCAGATAAACAGACACACACAAACATTTTACCTTATATATATATATATATATTATCAATTTTCTACACTATTCTAAGAACTGCAACCTTGAAACTTCTGAATATTGTTTCTTATGTCTTTGTCCATGAGTGTATCAAATTTGATTAAAATCGGACCACTCCTTCTATAACCCGATTTTTTCGATTATTGATTTTCAATATTTATTGGGTGTACCTTGACACAAAACCTAGCTAAGAACACTCGCAGATGCTTATAGTACAACTGTGTAAATTTTCAAGAAAATCGGTTCAGCCATTTTGGAGTCTATAGGTAACTGACACACACACACACACACACACACACACACACACACACACACAGATAAAGTCCCATTTATAAATAAGTTTAGATTAGGAGATAATGAATGCCCAAGACAAGGTTGGGTATTGAACTTGGTTTATCAGTTTCTCTTTTTATATCAATAACTCATTATCCTATCCAAAAAAACCCTTTTTATATCTTTAAACTAATAATCTACCCACCATAACTACTTGGTATTATAGATTGACAATTGCATCAATGTTTAGATAACTGTGACTGGAAAATCTGCATACTGTTAATGAAGGGCAGGTTTGAGCAGAGATACTCCCTGTTATAAAACCCCTATTTTAAGTCCAGGCAGCTAGCTGAACTTCTTAGCATTCCCGCCGCTGATCTACTTCATAATGGAAATAATAGATATTAACAAAAAAGAAAAAGAAAAGAAGAACAATAGACTTTAGTAGACTGTGACTTAAAGCCTGGTAGATAAGTAGATAACAGTAAGAAAGTTTAGTAGGTGGGCTGGTTAAGATGTCTGACAAAAATGCAAAGATAAATTGACTGACAGAAGCTGAAATGTCAATAGATAATCTGGAAAGGAATAGAATGAACAACTTGATCAGAAAGTGCTACAATATTGATGAGTGCATAAAGTCTGGACATTAATAAAATAAAAAAAAGTAATCTTAAAAATTTTTGGAAAGATCAATAAAGGTTGTCAATCTTTTAAGCAAAAAAGAAAGAAAACTGAATTGAATTTTTATTTTTTTTTATTTTTAAGTCTCTTTGGTACTGGTAAGGCCATTCATAAAAAAAAACTTTGAAGAAAATTGTAATTCATTGCATTCTTTTCTATCAGAAATATTTCTGGAGGAAATATATAGTTCCATGGTTATTAAGCATTGAGCAGGAGGAGATAATCTTTACCAGTACAGAAAATAGCAAAAAAAAAGAGTCTGAAAGCTGTCTGGGCTGCTTTAAGTTCTTGCAAATACTTGGGAAAAGTGTAAACACACTTCTCCCATTCTTTGACCAATCACCAGAAATGCTGGTGTAGGAATGCAAAAGGTTATTACCTCCCTTTGTTTGAGATAAAGTCAGAAGGGTTATGTGACAGATGATAGATGATAAGAGTTCATGGAATTATAAACCTCAGTTGTTATTTAGTAGGTGTAGAGGCAAACCATGTTTGCTCATGCCAGTGACTGGTGATAGACTGTGATGAGCCCATATGTTACCTTGAAGTTTGTAGAAAATAGTGCCAGCCTAGCTGCTTTCCCTTCAGAAATTTTTTTTTAAATAATGTTTGGCATGTGAGGTAGATGGTTACAGAGTAAGGAGTAAGAGGCACAGTCTATGGGGATATGTGGGAAATAAAATAGTTAACCCTAGAATTGAACAGATTAAGAGTGAAGTGGTTGAGGAAGCATCCTCTTGGGAGTTGCTTTTGCAAGGTAGCCATTTGTGAGAATGAGCTGTTTGAGTGGAACATAATATTACAAGTAAGACTCTTTTGCTTCTTGCCTTTCCACTCTGCTTGTTTTATCCTTATTTAATAATTTCAATGTGTTGCATAAATTATATTTGTATATAATTTCTTATATGCACCATGTCCCTTCAGGACTTAGGCGATCATGACCCTCCACATCTTCCTGTTCTCTGTAGCTCTTTATACCTTTTGTCTTGGTATTTTTCCCAAACTCTACTCTGCCATATATTTTCTAATGCCCATCAAATATGTCTATAGTTGATTATCCGTTATAGTGAAGTGTATGTGTTGAAGCAGATTAGTTTGATTTGACCTTGTTAGTAGATAGCCCACTATAAGAGGGGTATAAAACAAGAAAATCAAATTGTATATAGAAATAACATTTTTATATATCTATATATCAATTAAGGTTTTTACAAATAAAAGTAATGTCTTTTAGTTGGTACAAGGTCATTAAAATGTTCATAGTGGTAATTACTGAAAGGCATATGTGTATTTATGTGTGAGATTTGTTTGTTAGGAGTGTCTTTGAAGTCTTTGCTCAGTTTTTCTGGTACTGGTCAGTTATTAAGTGGATTGGTGAACAGTGAAGAAAAGAAGAGACAGAAAGAGAAACAATAATAATACAATTGCTTGACATTCCTGAAGGAACCTGTTAATTATGTATTTTCTCTACTGTGACTGTTTTCTTGTCTCGTCCTTTTATTTCATTTTCTGAGGCTTCAAACAGATCATTTTGGAATTCACATCCAGATTTGCATCAGCTTGTGAAAAGGGTCCGTAAAAGGAATTTGATATCTATTTATTTTTTATAATTAAAAATTATTTTTGTTTTTCGTTTTTTTTCACAGTTTGCTATTTGCCAAAAAACATTTCACATAGAAGTGTGAAAGTTTTCGAGTTTTGTTTGCAAAGTTTGTACATTCAGAAAATTATTTTTTTCAACAAAATCATTGTCAGATTTTAATTTTAATTTTACAATTTGTTTTGTTCACTAGATGTCATGTACTGTTTTCTTTTGTCTCTCTTTCTTTCTATCCACTCTGTGAGTACCAGTTTCTCTAAGCCCTTTTTTTTTATTACATGTCCCAGAAACTTTAACTGTCTCTTTCTGATAAGTATAAGTTTCCTTTTCATTTATATTATCACCAAAACCTTGTCTTTGCTTATATATTCGATCCATGGTATCCTCAGCATCTTCTGTAGAACCACATTTTGGTTGCTTCAAGTTTTTCTTTCATCTTTAATGAGATTGTTCAGCATTTGCTGCCATATAAAAGAATAGTCTAATACTCTTTTCTTTGCTCCCAACAAAGTTTTCTCGTCTCTCACTACACTATCCAGCTTTTGGAATGCGTCTTTGGCCATACCAATACACCTTTGGTTGCACTTTTCATCCTCTGTTAGAAAATTCCCTAGATATTTAAATTTCTGTATCTGATTGATTTTAGTATCCCTGATCTGTAATTAGTATTTTTGACTCCTCTTTTTGCCGATTACCATACATTCAGTTTTCTTTTATGTTACAATCATATATAAAATCTATTTGAGAATTATGCATTGTCATTCCTTTATTTCGCTTCTTCTGTTCCATTGATTTATTAAGGTATTACTATGTCACAGATATCTTAATGCCTATAATGGGAAAATGTAAACTGGAAATAATCTTTCTTGAATGGCACTGACATTACTGGCAAAATGCTTGTCAGTAGAATGCTTTTATAGTTGATGAATGAAACATATGTTAAATACTTCGATAAACCACTCTCCCATACTGTCCTATGTGCTCAGATAATATAAGTTAAAGGTTGTTACTTGCAGACTATAATAAATGAAATATAAATATACTTCACTGTGTTGGGCCTGGAAGGTTGTCTCGTCAGAATCCATTTTGCACATTTATAAATTAACCATTTCTCCATGCATTGAATACTGTTGCAGTTATGGTGAATTACCCACACTGACAATGAACTCTTCCAAAGTATATATAGGCAGGAGTTTTGCTTAGCAGAGAGTGAGAGATCCTGAAATTAGACGTAGAGTTCTAAATAAATTGGAAAATGAGCTAAACTTTACTCTCCAACAAATAGTGGAGGACTGTCAGTGATTTGTAAGCATCCACCAAGATTAGAAAAATATCGAGGAATCTGGCTTAGCTCACATAAGAAAAGTACACCAAAAGAAAAAACAATTTATTTCTTCCTTTAAATCAAACCAATCAAAAAAGAAACAAGACGATTTGCTTACTAACCCATGTTTCAGTTGTGGATTATTACATTGGTATAAATACTATCCTTACTATAAAAAAAATGTCTAAATTGTAACTGTGTCAGGCACAAGAGTTCACATTGTTGAGTGAGTTTTTCAGTTTGAGTTTTGTTTAACAGCATATCAACCCTGTGGGTTATTTAATGCCAAAAAGGTGGGTTTTAAGGTATTTTTTTTTAATGTTCAGTTATAGCGAGAAGGTTGATTTAATCAGATTTTGATGAAAAATTTCTTTTAATATTTTTACTCTAGAAAACTTCTAGTTTTGGATTAAAAAATGTTTTGCTGGTAATAATTTTTTTTTCCTTCAAAAATGTATTGTTGGTAATATTTTTTCTTCAAAAATGTATATTTTTTGATAAAAGTCTATTTTTATGAATATATTGCTATGAAAGTCTATTTTAATACTTTCAGAGTGTTTTGACCGCATTTTAGGGGTCAACTATTTGCCCATAGCTTGGATCCTAACAGGTGCTACCACTCTGGGTCAGGGTAGACCTGGGAACAATAGCAATTAAGAGGTGGTTCTATGCTCCTCACAACCTCCCAATCAGATCCTTGCTGCTAGATTCAGTTTACTGTCATACCCAGGACTTGTTGAATGAGAGAAAAAAGCTTAATAGTAATGTAAAAAACACAAAAGAAAATGAACAAGATAGCTTAAACATTATGAAGTATATACAAAAACAAATCCTAAATAAAAATATTAAACTGCAGTTGGATTCTGGTACAGATTTAACAATTACAAATCTAGACACATGAAAAACATTGGGAAAACCAAACTTGCTAAGGACTAATAAAGTGGCCATGTCTGTGACAGGGGAGAAAATCAAGTTTGCAGGAGAACTTATCATGAATGTAGCTTTTCAAGGAAGGACATTAAAACTAAAAACATTTGTATTAAAGAATACAAATTAAAGAATTTATTCGGTACTGACTGGATGAAAACATTTATGTTGTGGAACAAGCCAATTAATTCATTTTGCAAAAAACTTGAAAACCTGATGACCAAGGCAAATAATATAATAAAAGACTTAAAAGAAAATTTTCTGGTAGTTTTTTCTGGGCCAGTATAATAAGATGACAGCAAAATTTGAGTTAAAAGATGACATCCAGCCGGTATTTAAAAGAAAGCAGAATGTGCTTTTTGTCTCTTTACCAAAGATAAATGAAGAATTTGACAGACTAGAAAGAACTGGGGTCTTGTCAAAAATTGTGTACAGTCAATGGGCTTCACTGACCGTCTTTGTAAAGAAGAAGTCAAACGAGATCTAGGTCTGCACTGATTTCTCAATGAGCCTTAAGGCCGCATTCAAAGACTATCATTATTCTTTAACTTCACTGTTTAAGGAAAACGACAGACTTTATCATCATAAATACAAAAAGAAAAAAATGTTGGAGGGGGTGTTATGGTGAATTATCCATACTGACAATGAATTCTTGGAAAGTATATATAAGCAGTAGTTCTGCTTAGCAGAGAGTGAAAGCGGAATCTATTCCGGTAGATAACTCTGACAGCTAGACTAACAGTCACGCTAATAATCTCTCATTGGTATATGTTTGTACTACTGTCTTTGTTTAACTCTATTCCTTCTTTGTGTCTTTATTTCTGTCCCCAAGTTGGGTGTTCCTGCTATTCATCTTGAGGTTCTTGACAAAATCCAAAAAAAAGAATCTGCAATATAATCAATCATGACTTGGCAGCCCACCTTCACTCACTTTCTCACCAGCTTGATGTGGTTTCCCTGTGTTTTTTCTACAAGTATTTTTGTGGCAACGGACATTTTTTTCCTGATGCCCCAACCAGATGTATTTACTCATGCTACTAGATTGGCATCTAGGTCCCACCCTTTTACTGTCAAATATTTTAAATGCAACCACCTCTTCTACTCAAACAGTTTCTTTCAATCATGGCTTTCCCCCTCTCCCTATCCCTTGTCACTCTTAATACCCCTTCTAAAATTATCTTACTAAATCCCTGCTCCATCATCCATTTGCTCAAGTCCATCAAGTAGGTAATGTGTTACTTTCCCTTGTCTCTCTTCTCCTCTATCTGTGCTATGAGCATCAGGTTTTCCAATCCCTCCTTCCTCATTACAAGTCACAAAAACTTCAGCTGTCTTTTCCTAATGTTAACCCTCTAGGGCCATTCGTATCATATTTGATACAGTATGAAAACAATCCTTGAAAGAAATATTTTCCTGAAAAATTTTTTAAGAGAAATATTTGATAAATTTCAAATGAAAGCAGTACTGACTGCTCAGTCAATGAATACCAAATGTTTCCTTATAGGGAAATACCAAATGTTTCCTTATAGGGAAATACTGTATCAAATATGATACGAATGGCCCTAGAGGGTTAAGTCCCAATATTTCTTCTTGTGTCCATTCTTTTAAAAACCTTGTCGCTGCTCATGTGTTCCATCCATGGCATCCTCAGCATCCTTTTGTAGAACCACATTTCAGTTGCTTCAAATCTTTTCTTCATCTTTGATGAAATCGTCCAGCACTCACAGCCATATTGAAGGACAGACATTACATAACAATACAGTACTCTTTTTTTGTTTCCAGCAACAAATTTCCTGTCCATTAATACTCTACTCAGCTTCTGGAATAGACTCTTGGCTATGCCAAGACAGCTTCAGATCTTTGTATCACACTTTCCGTCCTCTGTTAGAACACTTCCTAGGTATTTGAATTTCTGCACCTGATTGATTTTGGCATCTCCAACTTGGAATTGGCATTTTGGGTTCCGCTTTTTACTGATTACCATGCATTCAGTTTTCTTGTAGTTTATATGTAATTCGTTCTTTCTGCTTTCTTTAACTAATTCCTGTAGAAGGTCTTGTAGTTACTTTTCTGTATCTGCTATCAGCATTTTATCATCTGCGTATCTTATATTGTTCAGATTGTGTCCGCCAATGACAAATCCTGGCAGGACTTTTAGAGCTCTCAAAATTGTCTAACTGCATAGGTTGAATAGATCTGGTGAGAAGACACATCCTTGTCTTACTATCTTTGTATATCTGTTGAACTCATTTCTTTACCATATACTACAATGTGTAACTCACCCATCAAATAAAATGAAAGGAAAAAACTAGTAAAATCTATGTACTATATACTATTTACCATTGTGTATTTATCTATTTATTTCTTTATATCTTTCATGTCATGCTATATTGTGGGAAGGGAAGTAAATCTACTTAATGTAGAAAATTTATGAGTGTTTATTTTCCTTTAGTCATTTTAATAATCTATAAAATATCTAACTTTCGCTTGTGGAACTTTTTTCCAGCTTCTTGCTTTCCAGTCAACATTGGTCTTCAAAGATTTAAATGCAATATTAATTATCTACTGTCTTCTTAATTCTTGTTCTCTCCCCTTAATAGTGTTTTCTTTCTCATATTCTCTAACACTTAGTTACCATTTACATCTTTGTGGCTTTATTGCCTTACTTGGGATGAAATGATTAATCCAAAATTTTCTTTATTTCTGTTTGGCTGTAGTAGAATGCAGTATCAGGATAATAATTCAACTAAAGTAATATATGTGAAAACATTTAACTACTAACACCTAAGATAATGAAAATACTGAAAAGAGCTTAACATATCTATTTGTTTGTTCTAACTATAAATAGTTTGTCTGAAATATTAGGAACATTTAATAATTGAATGCTAATAATTCTAGTGCTTTCTCTCTTCAAGACAGTGCAACTTATGCTGTATTGAAAGGCATAACTACAAAAAAGAAAACATTATTCATATCTGTTAATATTAGGTTAGTCTGGCATAGGGCTATGTACATTGGACACCTTGTGAAGAATGAATTAACTTCAAATTTCATAGCCTTTAACTATTGATTTACAAGATGGCCTTACATTATGGTTCGTAACTTGTATCTGAATGTGCCTGTTTGCTAGGGTGGTTACTTAATCTCTGTTGCAGATGCCTGCTCAGCCACATTTGTGTTTCATCAACACTCACAGAGCTAACTTCTGGTTTATGCTCAAACTATGTTAACTAGACATAAGTTACCTGGGAGAGTGTGCATATTCTGGTGTGATTGACAGTTTGAACCAGGCCAGCATGTTAAAACCCTCAGTCATGATGACTTATGAGTTTATGCTAGCACCACCATTGATGGCTTCCTAATAGATCTGTCTATTTAAATAATAATTGCCAGTGCTTCATCTAAGAAAGCTGACTAGCAGGATTCATTCAAATTTGACCATATAGCTATATTCTCTACTTCTATTTCTTATGGATGGGAGTTGCAATAAAAAGCAAGAGAAATGAAGATGAAAGAAATACTAGTGAAAAATGAATAATAATTGACAATGCTTCATCTAAGAAGGCTAACCAGTAGTTGTCATTCAAATTTAACCATATAGCTATATTCTCTACTTCTACTTCTTATGGATGGGAGTTGCAATAAAAAGCAAGAGAAATGAAGATGAAAGAAATACTAGTGAAAAATGAATAATATTTGTCAATGCTTCATCTAAGAAGACTAACCAACAGGAGTCATTCAAATTTAGCCATATAGCTATATTCTCTACTTCTACTTCTTATAGATGGGAGTCGCAATAAAAAGCAAGAGAAATGAAGATGAAAGAAATACTAGTGAAAAATGAATAATATTTGTCAATGATTCATCTAAGAAGACTAACCAACAGGAGTCATTCAAATTTAGCCATATAGCTATATTCTCTACTTCTACTTCTTATAGATGGGAGTCGCAATAAAAAGCAAGAGAAATGAAGATGAAAGAAATACTAGTGAAAAATGAATAATAATTGACAATGCTTCATCTAAGAAGACTAACCAGCAGGAATCATTCAAATTTAGCCATATAGCTATATTCTCTACTTCTACTTCTTATGGATGGGAGTTGCAATAAAAAGCAAGAGAAATGAAGATGAAAGAAATACTAGTGAAAAATGAATAATAATTGACAATGCTTCATCTAAGAAGGCTAACCAGCAGGATTCATTCAAATTTAGCCATATAGCTATATTCTCTACTTCTACTTCTTATGGATGGGAGTTGCAATAAAAAGCAAGAGAAATGAAGATGAAAGAAATACTAGTGAAAAATGAATAATAATTGACAATGCTTCATCTAAGAAGGCTAACCAGCAGGAATCATTCAAATTTAGCCATATAGCTATATTCTCTACTTCTACTTCTTATGGATGGGAGTTGCAATAAAAAGCAAGAGAAATGAAGATGAAAGAAATACTAGTGAAAAATGAATAATAATTGACAATGCTTCATCTAAGAAGGCTAACCAGCAGGATTCATTCAAATTTAGCCATATAGCTATATTCTCTACTTCTACTTCCTATGGATGGGAGTTGCAATAAAAAGCAAGAGAAATGAAGATGAAAGAAATACTAGTGAAAAATGAATAATAATTGACAATGCTTCATCTAAGAAGGCTAACCAGCAGGATTCATTCAAATTTAGCCATATAGCTATATTCTCTACTTCTACTTCTTATGGATGGGAGTTGCAATAAAAAGCAAGAGAAATGAAGATGAAAGAAATACTAGTGAAAAATGAATAATAATTGACAATGCTTCATCTAAGAAGGCTAACCAGCAGGATTCATTCAAATTTAGCCATATAGCTATATTCTCTACTTCTACTTCCTATGGATGGGAGTTGCAATAAAAAGCAAGAGAAATGAAGATGAAAGAAATACTAGTGAAAAATGAATAATAATTGACAATGCTTCATCTAAGAAGGCTAACCAGCAGGATTCATTCAAATTTAGCCATATAGCTATATTCTCTACTTCTACTTCTTATGGATGGGAGTTGCAATAAAAAGCAAGAGAAATGAAGATGAAAGAAATACTAGTGAAAAATGAATAATAATTGACAATGCTTCATCTAAGAAGGCTAACCAGCAGGAGTCATTCAAATTTAGCCATATAGCTATATTCTCTACTTCTACTTCTTATGGATGGGAGTTGCAATAAAAAGCAAGAGAAATGAAGATGAAAGAAATACTAGTGAAAAATGAATAATAATTGACAATGCTTCATCTAAGAAGGCTAACCAGCAGGATTCATTCAAATTTAGCCATATAGCTATATTCTCTACTTCTACTTCCTATGGATGGGAGTTGCAATAAAAAGCAAGAGAAATGAAGATGAAAGAAATACTAGTGAAAAATGAATAATAATTGACAATGCTTCATCTAAGAAGGCTAACCAGCAGGATTCATTCAAATTTAGCCATATAGCTATATTCTCTACTTCTACTTCTTATGGATGGGAGTTGCAATAAAAAGCAAGAGAAATGAAGATGAAAGAAATACTAGTGAAAAATGAATAATAATTGACAATGCTTCATCTAAGAAGGCTAACCAGCAGGATTCATTCAAATTTAGCCATATAGCTATATTCTCTACTTCTACTTCTTATGGATGGGAGTTGCAATAAAAAGCAAGAGAAATGAAGATGAAAGAAATACTAGTGAAAAATGAATAATAATTGACAATGCTTCATCTAAGAAGGCTAACCAGCAGGATTCATTCAAATTTAGCCATATAGCTATATTCTCTACTTCTACTTCTTATGGATGGGAGTTGCAATAAAAAGCAAGAGAAATGAAGATGAAAGAAATACTAGTGAAAAATGAATAATAATTGACAATGCTTCATCTAATAAGGCTAACCAGCAGGAGTCATTCAAATTTAGCCATATAGCTATATTCTCTACTTCTACTTCTTATAGATGGGAGTCGCAATAAAAAGCAAGAGAAATGAAGATGAAAGAAATACTAGTGAAAAATGAATAATAATTGACAATGCTTCATCTAAGAAGACTAACCAACAGGAGTCATTCAAATTTAGCCATATAGCTATATTCTCTACTTCTACTTCTTATAGATGGGAGTCGCAATAAAAAGCAAGAGAAATGAAGATGAAAGAAATACTAGTGAAAAATGAATAATATTTGTCAATGATTCATCTAAGAAGACTAACCAACAGGAGTCATTCAAATTTAGCCATATGGCTATATTCTCTACTTCTACTTCTTATAGATGGGAGTCGCAATAAAAAGCAAGAGAAATGAAGATGAAAGAAATACTAGTGAAAAATGAATAATATTTGTCAATGATTCATCTAAGAAGACTAACCAACAGGAGTCATTCAAATTTAGCCATATAGCTATATTCTCTACTTCTACTTCTTATAGATGGGAGTCGCAATAAAAAGCAAGAGAAATGAAGATGAAAGAAATACTAGTGAAAAATGAATAATAATTGACAATGCTTCATCTAAGAAGACTAACCAACAGGAGTCATTCAAATTTAGCCATATAGCTATATTCTCTACTTCTACTTCTTATAGATGGGAGTCGCAATAAAAAGCAAGAGAAATGAAGATGAAAGAAATACTAGTGAAAAATGAATAATATTTGTCAATGATTCATCTAAGAAGACTAACCAACAGGAGTCATTCAAATTTAGCCATATGGCTATATTCTCTACTTCTACTTCTTATAGATGGGAGTCGCAATAAAAAGCAAGAGAAATGAAGATGAAAGAAATACTAGTGAAAAATGAATAATATTTGTCAATGATTCATCTAAGAAGACTAACCAACAGGAGTCATTCAAATTTAGCCATATAGCTATATTCTCTACTTCTACTTCTTATAGATGGGAGTCGCAATAAAAAGCAAGAGAAATGAAGATGAAAGAAATACTAGTGAAAAATGAATAATAATTGACAATGCTTCATCTAAGAAGACTAACCAACAGGAGTCATTCAAATTTAGCCATATAGCTATATTCTCTACTTCTACTTCTTATGGATGGGAGTTGCAATAAAAAGCAAGAGAAATGAAGATGAAAGAAATACTAGTGAAAAATGAATAATAATTGACAATGCTTCATCTAAGAAGACTAACCAGCAGGAATCATTCAAATTTAGCCATATAGCTATATTCTCTACTTCTACTTCTTATGGATGGGAGTTGCAATAAAAAGCAAGAGAAATGAAGATGAAAGAAATACTAGTGAAAAATGAATAATAATTGACAATGCTTCATCTAAGAAGACTAACCAGCAGGAATCATTCAAATTTAGCCATATAGCTATATTCTCTACTTCTACTTCTTATGGATGGGAGTTGCAATAAAAAGCAAGAGAAATGAAGATGAAAGAAATACTAGTGAAAAATGAATAATAATTGACAATGCTTCATCTAAAAAGGCTAAGCAGCAGTAGTCATTCAAATTTAGCCATATAGCTATATTCTCTACTTCTGCTTCTTATGGATGGGAGTTGCAATAAAAAGCAAGAGAAATGAAGATGAAAGAAATACTAGTGAAAAATGAATAATAATTGCCAATGCTTCATCCAAGAAGGCTAACCAGCAGGATTCATTCAAATTTAGCCATATAGCTAAATTCTCTACTTCTACTTCTTATGGATGGGAGTTGCAATAAAAAGCAAGAGAAATGAAGATGAAAGAAATACTAGTGAAAAATGAATAATAATTGACAATGCTTCATCCAAGAAGGCTAACCAGCAGGAGTCATTCAAATTTAGCCATATAGCTATATTCTCTACTTCTGCTTCTTATGGATGGGAGTTGCAATAAAAAGCAAGAGAAATGAAGATGAAAGAAATACTAGTGAAAAATTAATAATAACTAACAATTACTCACTTATTTAAATGAATCATTGTCAGTAATTGTTAATTTTTGACTATATTCATGCCATATTTATGTGAGTACTATTGACTTTTGTTCCAATATTTTAAACAATAGACCTTTATTGTGCTTTATTATACTATGATTACAATCCTCAAATTGTAACTTATTTTAAACCTTAAAAAATCTATGGAATTAGATTATATCTCAAATGGTATCCATCGGTGACAATATGGAATGATACCAATGGTGATTAGGAAGATTTATATGTAACAAGTTGTGGATTTTAAAATGTGTCTGAGAACTGATACAATGAAATATAAATAAAGGTTATATAATTATGTGCATGTGTATGTATGTGCATGTACACTTAAAATAGGAAAGACTGGAATTCATGAGTATAAATTTGGTTATGGATATAAAGATTTATGATCCATATGAGATTTGGGAGTTTTTGTCTATCGCAATGAGAGAAAAAAAATTGTCAAAAGGCCAATATTTTTATTTAGGAAAATATTTGGAAATATTTTTGGAAAAAAATTAATGTAGAAATTGATAATAAATGTAGTGACACAACTGTGGGACCATTAATTTGTTTTCTGCATGAAATACTTGGCATCAGAATGCATATCTATCCCATCATGCTTCAGTGCATTTTGTAGTTAATCTCATTCTCCTAAAATCACTCAAAGCCATGTGATATTCATACCAATTTTATTGAGTAGAGCTTTACGAGAAATGATTTTCAGGAATCGAAATGTCTTCCTCATGAACTCTCTTTGATTGTCTGGAATTTTCCATGAGCATAGCGAGTTGCCATTTTTTATGACTACAGCTCATTTTACAGCAGATGTTAACCCAAATCAAGAGGCTCTGTGTTGTTTCTACTTAATTGGCTTGAGCAAGAACACAAAACTTGCCATCAGTGTATTTATGTCTCTCTAGGAAAGGGATTTCTTCAAAATGACTACATTCATACCATTGGTGTTTAAATATTTTCCAATTAATGAATATGGTCATTCCTGGATGATGAGAAATGCTCTTTCTTTGGAGAAAAAAATAAGTATATACATACATATATATATATATATATATATATATATATATATTCATCATCCACATACAAGCCTTTTTCACTGTATCACATCTCATCAGTGTGGCTAGACATCCACTTGCTTCTGGCTGGATTCTCATTTGAAAACAAGTTATTTCTGCAACCTAGCTTTCAACCTTTTGGTATATTCAGGTGATTTATAATAACTAATTTTCCAATGATTTCAAATGTACAGCAGGGATTGTTACGAACACGCAACTAGAATTATTAAACAACCGAAAATTTTCAAAATTAGAGAGAAGTTACTTAATGATCTTAAACACTTTCATTCAGGTTTGTACCATCCTAGGATGTATTTTTAGAGGTGATTGCATCTGGACATTATTTCTGATCTTTCATTTAGAATATTGTTTTTTGTACTGGAAACAATATGATGGCCAACATTTCAGTTGGGCATTCATAAATATCCCTGTTGTACATTAACCTCTCAGTAGACTTATTTTAGATTACCAAAATTTTCAACTAACTTAAATGATAATGCATGTTCTAAATTTTAATTCATTCAAGCTGGAGATTTGATTCAAATTGAGGGAATCATGAAAAAATAATAATTTAGTTTTGCAAACACATGAATTACCATCTGGTTTCTGCATAATTTGAAAAATTCGCCTTTCAAAAAAATAATAATCCAAAAGATTTTTCTAAATTATTTCATAATTTAGAATATTTTGACTTGACCAACTCAATATCTTGAACTCTCTTCCATTGAATTAGTATGGGACGAATTGGATAAGAGAGTTCAAAGAGAAGACCTAAAGAGTGAGTGAACTTTTTCAATATATGAAAAATCCTTAGTAACAACAGCCATTTACATTTTTTTTTAACTTTTGGAAAGAATGAAAAGAATTTGTAAAAGTAGTAGTTAAGGTGGGTGGTGGTTTTATTGAAAAAAGCAAAATATGATGCTGTTGTATGATAGTTTTTATGTATAAATTCTTATCTTTTGCCAAAGAAAATGCACTGTAGTTACTGAAATTTTATCTTTTACTTTAACAATACAAAAATTTCTCATTTTAAGGAGTTTTTTAAAGAAATTCCTTTTTCTTTCTGTATCTGCCATCAACATTGCTTCATCTATACATCTTACATTGTTAAAATGGTTACTGCAAATAATGAATTCTTGGTAGGACTTCTAATTCTCTCAAAGTTGCTTCATTGTAAAAGTTGAATAGTGAGAAGACACATCCTTGTCTTAAAATTCTTTCTATTTTTAAATATTTACTGAATTCATTTTCAGTCCCTATGCAGGCAGTTAGCTCTTAGTACAAGTTCATGATTATTCTAATATACTTCCCCAAATTCATCAAGATTACCCAGTGGTTCCAACAGTTCTTTGGAACATACTTTATCAAATGGTTTTGCATAATCTATAAAACACAGACATGCATCTTTTTGCATTTGCTTTGCTCTTTCTCATATCATTTTTAGCAAAATTATCACATTCTTTGTTCCAGTGTCTTTAATGAAATTGCACTATTAATCCTGGGATTATAATTGAAAAATTCCACTGAAGTCATGAAATATTTATTTCCAGATAATGCACAGAATGCTCATAGCACATCCTCCAAAAATGTAGGATTAGAATAATAATGATTATTTTATTGACTTTTCTATCTAAGACTCATTGAATTAAGTGAAGAAGATTGCAATGTAATTTACTTATCACTGGTGATATGATGAAGAAAAGTCTGTTAAACTAACCCTGATTACATGTATTTGTGTTGCATTTCTTATAGTCTACACTGTAAATTCAAAAGACAGTCTATAACCCCCTACAGCAAGGGGCCCTTGAACCTTGTACAGAGTGGAGATTATTGGAGATTATTTGTATCACATTCCACACAGACTATACTGTAAATATAAAATGTAATCTATATATAACCTCGCTTTTCTGTGCCCTTTCTATAAAAACTATCTTATCCCTTTTTACTAAATATTTTCATGGCAGCTGTTCTAAAGAGCTTTCCCCTTTGGTGCCTCAAGGAATTATAGGAAAAAAACTTTTACCAAGTAACACACTAAATTCATTAGTTGCTCATCATAATGAATCTGACCATAATTGTGATTTTAAAATATGCTTCTTTAATTAAAAGCAAAAGTAATTTACTTAGACTAAAATGTATAGAAAGTGCTTTAATTGCTAGATTATCTACAGTAAATTTATATTCAAATTCCTAAAGCATTTCACTTTTCTTGGCAGATCAAATATATATATATTTATATATATATATATATATATATATATATATATAGATAGATAGAGAGAGAGAGAGAGAGAGGGAGAGTGAGAGGAGAGAGAGTGAGAAAGAGAGAGAGTTGAGTTGCAATTATACGATGGTCATTCAATAAATAAGGTGAATTTTTTGGTATAAGGACTTCTAATACAGATAGAAGCTTACTTTTTTTTTATTTTTCAATGTAGTCTTCCAGCAGTGTCACACACTTTTCCCATCTGTGCACAAGCTTCCGTATTCCCTCAGCGTAAAAATCTTTAAACTGATGTCTCAGCTAATCGCTCACAGCACTTTTGATTTCATCATCACTTTCAAACTTCATACCTCTCGTGAACGCATTCAAGGGACCAAACAGGTGAAAGTCTGAAGGGGCACGGTCTGGCCTGTAAGGGGAATGAGGGAGTAGTTCCCAGCCCAGCTCGTTGATGGTCTTCACCGTTTGGGCTGCTGTGTGAGGCCTTGTGTTGTCTTGATTTGAGTAGGCAAGGTCATCATGGACAATTTTGTATGCTGTTCCAACAGATAGGCTCCGTCCTTCTTTAAACAATTTAGCCCACTTGCAGATATTTTTTGGCTGAAACATGTGACACTATACACAGTTGACATTCTCCTATGAATTTCAACTGGTTTACACCCTTCAGCAACCAAAACCTTAATAACTGACCTCTGTTCAATCTGGGAGCATGCTTCTTGGTTGGCCATCTTTGTTAATCTCCAAAACTCACAAAGTTTTTTTTCAATCTGCAAAAAAATTAAATTCCTTTGAAAAAGAAGTAAAGGAAAAAAATTTAAAAAAAGTAAGCTTCCATCTGTATTAGAAGTCCTTATATTGAAAAATTCACCTTATTTATTGAATGACCCTCGTATTTAGTGCCAAAGCTGTTATTTTTTCAAAAGTTTCACTGATAAAATGTATTTTAGCAAGCAGGTTTTTATTGTAAAGTGCTCAATATTAGGGTAGAGAGAGAGCATTGATAAGCACAAAGAGTTTGTTATTTTAACTGAGCAGGTTCATGCTGACTTCAAAGTTTTATGACGACACCATTATAATGTTCTCACTCATCAGGACTAGTTTTGTTTATCGCTCATTCAGTAATGAATTAGAGTGCACTGGTCACTGGCATATGATACATACACTGAAAGTCTGCCTCCTTCTACCGAACACTCATAGCTCAGAGGTAGAATCGCCAACTGATGCCACTTCAGTTGGGTTTCAATCCTGGGTTAAAAGCAATCGAATGTCTAACCGTACTGATGAGCTGTAATACAGTGAAACAGATCTGTCTGCAGATAACTATATATATATATATATATATATATATATATATATGTTTGTATGTATGCAGGTTTCATTACAAATGAGAGACAAGATGTGACAGTTAAGTTTTTTATGTAATTTTTCATGTGATCATATGATTTTTTTCCTTTAAATTATATAAAAATTGTCCAAATGTTTTGTTTATCCAAGCGCTTTCAGCTATACTTTTAGCCATTTTCGAGGATGAATGTTATTTTGTGTGTAACAAAATGTGGTGTTATGTATAATGCAGAATAAAAAAGAAAAAAAGACTGAAAATAACGAGGGCCTTATTAATAAAATCAAAGAACCCAACACTCAATAACATCAACTTCAAACACGATAACAAGATGCTTGCCATGTTTGGTACATAACACATATCACTACTTTACATTATACATAATACTGCATATATTCTGTTACACGTAAAATAACATTCATCCTTGAAAATGGCTAAAAAGATTGCTGAAAATGCTCAGATAAACAAAACCTTTGGATAACTTTTATATAATTTATGTCCTCAAAAGAGAAAATCATAAGTTCACATGAAAAATTGCATAAAATTCTTTAACATCAAACCTTGTCTGTCATTTTTAATGAAACCTGTGTAAAAGAGAAATTGCTGTTCAAATATACAATGTATGTATGTATGTATGTATGTATGTATGTATGTGTGCGGGGATGTTGAAAAATAATAATTTATAAAATGGCCTGATATATCTACATATAATCTATCACTTTATCTGTATCTTTTTATATTTATCTTCTGTGATCATATCAATCTATTTTTTTTTAATATTATTTCTTACTATTTTTAGGCCTGTTCATATTTATCTACTTATCAATTTCAGTCTATCTATCTATCTATCTATCTATCTATCTATCTATCTATCTCTTGATTAGCTACCTGTATATCTATCTATCTATCTATCTATCTATCTATCTATCTATCTATCTCTTGATTAGCTACCTGTATATCTATCTATCTATCTATCTATCTATCTATCTATCTATCTATCTCTTGATTAGCTACCTGTATATCTATCTATCTATCTATCTATCTATCTATCTATCTATCTATCTCTTGATTAGCTACCTGTATATCTATCTATCTATCTATCTATCTATCTATCTATCTATCTCTTGATTAGCTACCTGTATATCTATCTATCTATCTATCTATCTATCTATCTATCTATCTATCTATCTATCTCTTGATTAGGTATCTGTATATCTTTTTATCTATCTTATGTTACAAAATTATTAACTAAAATCTTTGGTTAATTTATTCATCTAATAATCTGATGATGTCTTGTAAATTTCGACCTGGGTCATATGAGTTTAATTTCAGAATTGGGCACTGCTGTCTTTTCCGGTCTGAATCCTGATTCCATAATTGTTTGTCTGATAGTCTCTTTATAAATTTGAACCCCTGTTTCTAACTTCAGATGAGTCATAGAATGATTGGGCATTTTGCTGCATTGCTCTGAGAACTGACCACTTTTCAGGATTGCTCATTTTCTTGGGCCTCTCACCTCTGGTCTTGGCTCCATAACTTTCTGGATCAAGCAAGGATTTCTTTCTTACTTTAATCAATTTACCTAACAATTACATATCATGATAATGTCTGATTCTGTTCAACAAGCATATCATTTTCAAAATTATACACTAATGGTCTATTTCCCGTAGTGTGTAGATGTGTAGCCTTCTTTAACAAGGTTTTTCTTTCATCATCATCATCATCATCATCATCATCATCATCATCAGTCTGATGACTGGGTGTAGTTTATGGTCACTGCTAAGTAACTAATCAGCTTCCTCTAATGTCTTTGTAGGTATTTATTCATGTTTAATATATTTGTTTGAATATTATTTTTAATAGATATTTGTATCTGAGTAGATATTCTGTTTTTAATTAAACAGTATATTTATATATATAACTCTACTAACCTGAATATTTTTTTGAGAAATTTTGTGATGAAAATATGTAGCATTTGGCAGGATTTGAACATGTGACTCCTAACAACAAGAGAAGCCATCATTTGAACTGATGCACCTTGACCGCTTGACCACAAATGATTTCACAGTTTAAATGAAGCCAAATCAAGCCTTATAAACACAAATTTTTGATTTATTCATGTGTAGCAAAGAGCAAAATAGACCTGATGGAGCCCATACTACACCAGGTCAAACCCAGACTAATGTCCTCCAACGTGAACACTTGCCTTAGTTACAGAAATGTAGTTGTTATCATCAGAAGGACCCTTCATCCATTAATAATTAAAAAGTTGTTAAAATACAAGTACAGCATAACTTTTTGCTATTGTATAGTGTTTGTAAATTGACCAATATAAAACATTGGTAATGTGTTTAGTGCATGGATGTGCATGTCGCCTCCTGCTGTAATTGTGCGTGCTCCCTTCTTCATTAGCTAGGGCATCTGTTATACCCTGCCAATACCGCATAAATAATAGACTATTCCATTTTGATTGTGTGGAAAGAAAAGGCACTACTTGTTTTCAGTGAGAATATGAAAGACCCAAAGAAATAAGGGAAGACAGAAGTGTTATAATAAAACACATCATCTGAATTGAAGATGTGCTGGCCAAATTGAAAAGAAACAATGCGTAAAGGTCCAACAGAATTCTAGCAGAGATGCTGGAAGTCTTAGAGGATTTCAGTATAGACAAGATTACAGACAAAATGAATAAAATCTACAACAGTGGTGATATATTAAAGACCTAAGCAGATCTATTTTCATAGCATTACCTAAGAAATCAGGCACAAATAAATGTGAACACCACTAAACAGTCAATCTAATAAGCCACAAAATAAAACTCATCATCTGAATTCTGATGAATAGAGCACACAGCAGAATCAAGCTAAAGATAAGAAAAGAACAGGATCTGTTTCTCAAAGACACCAAAACAAGGAACATGATATTCATCCTTAGTTATTAGAAAGAGCAATAAAAACACACAAGAATGTGTACCTATGTTTCATATAATAAGTAATACCGTTCAGCAAAGTACGGTACAAAGATCTTAGAGCTTCTCAGTAATCTTGACATATTTGGGAATGCCATTAGAAGAATCAAGAATCTATACTGGCAGCAAACTGCCTGCATATGGACAGGAAATGAGTTCAGCCGATATACAGAATAGAAAGGGATGTAAAACAAGGATGTGCCTTCTTGCCGGATCTATTCAACCTATATAGCAAGGCAATTGTGATAGAACGATAGATCTTGCCAAGATTCATCATTGATGACCACAATCTTAATAATATGAGATATGCAGATGATACAGTGCTGATAGTAGACATGAAAAGAAAACTGCAAAACTTCCTACAGACTGCAGCAAAGGAAAGCAAGAATAAAAAACTGAATGCATGGCAATTAGCAAAAAGAGGAGCCCAAAATGCAATTTACAGGTCACCAATACTAAAATTTCTATCTATCTTTTTATGATATATATATATCATTCATAATATTATCTAAAATAAAATTAAAAAAATTTTATAATATAATTTATCTATCTTAGACTGTTAATTTCTCTCTATCTAAATATCTATCTCTCTAAGTATGCTCATTTCAGTCTATCTATCTATTTCTGAACATATCTATCTATCTATCTATCTATCTATCTATCTATCTATCTCAGTCTGTACATATCTATCTATCTCTCTCTCTCTCTCTCTCTATATATATATATATATATATATATGTGCCAGTCTATTTCTTTTTTTACTTTTATTTCTTATCTATTGTGATAAATAAATGAATCTAACGACTGAGAAAAAATAAAACAATAGCAAATGTTTGTTCCCTTAAATAAATTCTTAATCTAATGACTTCAAACTGGCTAGAACATTGCAGAAAGAGGAGAAAAATGTACAAATCTAATCTTACTTTGTGACGAACCAAAAGCTTGTGGCACCCTGGTCAGGCAAAGTTCATTAATCAGTTTGATTGGTCTATTTTGCTTTGGTGAATGAGACAAGTGCAACTCTTGTATCGTAGATCTTGCCTTTTGACTCCTTATAGCTGGAAGGCAATCATAAATAATATCACATGAACTTTTTGCGTCCTACAAAACTAATTCCTTAGCTATAAAAATAATTCATACTAGTGACACAAGGTAAAACCTTATTTGGAATATACTTCTCACACACACATGCACACACATATTCATGCACATACACACATGCATGTATCTAAACTTGTATACTTTTAGTTGTATACTTTTACTTGTGATTGCATATAGTCGTATACGGAACAAAATAGACTTACATAATCAATTGGAATTACTCCACCTTGACTGCCTGTATGTTTGCTACATAAAATTCTATTCAGGAATATATAAGGAACAAACTTAAACATTCTGATTCTATTTATGTTGTGGGATGTAATAGCAAGACAATGGAATTTTCTTCCACTGGAGAAGACTTCTTTTAGGTGGCAAACTGATAACTTATTTCAACTGTGTTTGATATGACACATATTAATGTGTCATATCTGAGACAGCTGTGATAAATTTGCAGGTATTTATTTGAAAGAAATAGTAAATGTATCATAAAAATATTGATGGGCATTGTGGTTCATTGGATATCAACTTGGAACAAGAAATCAGAAAGCTGAATTCAAATTCCAGCTGAATTCATTGCATTCACTTCTGCGCAAATACTGTTGGGAAAGTTATAGGTTAAATAGCAGAACAAATCGGGTTCTATAACCTTAGTTTGCAACCAGTCTACCGCAGAAAGTAATGGCAACCTACTGTGGGAAAATCTGCCCAGTTGATCATGCCTCTTTTTAGACATGATCACCCAATCGTGTATCACGTATAGCACTTTTTTTTTTTAATTGTATCAAGCAAGGCGGTAATGCCACTGATGTGCAGGGGGCGACATAAAAGTAAAAATATTAGATAGAAGAGAGTGAAGAGAAAGACGAACCAGTTAGAAAGGAGCAAGAGAAGGATGGGAATGCAGGTGAGATGACAGTTGCAAAGGTGAAGAGAAAGGAAAGGATACACAGGGTGGTGAAGAAAGAACTAGAGTCAAGTGGTTAAGAGATGAGTATTGACATTGCATTTAAATTCCTGGAAGTTGTAGCCATCAGGAAAGCAAGAATATAGAAGCGAGTTCCACAGGCGGGAAGTGTGAGAAAAGAAGCTGCAGGAGTAGAATTGTCGTCTGCATTTGGTTGACCTAGCGGATATGTGTTGTGGCGCATTGGATATCGACTCAGAACGAGTTCTAATTCCAGTTGAATTCCTTGCATTCACTTACACGCAAATACCCTTGGGAAAGGTATTAATCTGTCTCTTCCCTCCAGTTATAGGTTAAATAATAGGACAGATTGGGTTCTATAGCCTTGGTCGGCAACCAGTCTACCACAGAAAGCAATGGCAACCTACTGGGGGATAATATTCTGCCCAGTCAGTCATGTCTCGAAAGAGACATGATCGCCCAAAGCGTGTATCACATATGGCACTTCACTGACTGAATTGTGAATGGGTGAGACCCAGTTACCAAACTGATTCTCTATAAAATGAATATAATTATTATTTAAAAAATATTTTGGAATTACCTTCACCTTGGCAAATTATAATATGGTAAATTCTAAAATTGTTATAAATTATCACCCTGGTGTTACTATTATTTAGAAAGGCCTTTAATGTGATTTTAGTTTGCAGTTCAATTTTAAAATAAGTAAACTTTTTTTCTTCAGGGCAATGTTTGCATTAAAAAGATGATTCAAAGTAAAATTAGGTTCTAGTCCTGGAACAATGACAGGCAAATCTGGTAGTGTTAATTTATTTTTCATTCTGAAAGTCTGTTTTTTTGATAATTTAATATCTATCATTGTATTTTCAGCTGAATTTCATTAATAAAATAATGCAAAGCAGTGAATATACCTTTTAAAATGTAATTATGGGTGGTTTAGTATATATATATATACACTACCAGCCATAATTATTACCACCCCAGTTTTTTTAAAAGAAATTATGTATTTCATACTATTTTTAGTATTTATTGCCAAATGAATATAGAATTTTTTTTTGTTATTATTACTTTGCAAAATTTTACAAGGGTAGGAAGCAAAGATAAACTTGTTCGAATCACCCTAAATTTTCTTCATTCTTTCATTGATGAAACTGCAATATAGGTAATTACTAAAAATATTTATAAATTCATTTGATGCACATGTTTTTGTGCAATATTAAAAGAATCATTCTATTTTCATTTACAATTATTCACTTGGCAATAAATACTAAAAAATAGTATGAAATACATCATTTTTTTAAAACACTGGGGTGGCCTAATAATTATGGCTGGGAGTATATATATATATATATATATATAGAGAGAGAGAGAGAGAGAGAGAGGGAGAGAGAGAGAGAGATAGTTTTGAGTTGTAGTAATATTTAGCACCAAAGTAGTTGTTTTTTCAGTGGTTTTACTGATAAAATATGTTTTGGCAAGTAGGTGTTTCTATCACAGTAGAGATAAAGTATTGAGTTTGTCACTTTAACTGAGCAAGTTTATGTCAGCTTCAAAGTTTCATGAGGACACCATTATGATGTTCTCATTTGTCAGGACTGGTATGACATACTGTATGACTATAGTAAGCATTAGTTGCTCACTGTAACAAGACTGACCGCAAGTTTGATATAAAAATTCTACTGTGATCAAAGGGGAAAGCAATTCACTTCAGCAAAAATTTCTAGAGAGTACTCTGATTACAAATTCATCTCCAGTAAATTTGCATGTTGGCTCTTACAACATGTCACCATTCCTTGCGTAACTTCTATTATCACAGTGTAAAATATCTACAAACAAAAGTGATAGAAACAAAAAGAATCTAAATGAAATTGGATAGATTAAACAAAATGAGAAAAAAATTAATTTAAAATTCCCAGCATCCCTCATTCATGTGCATATGTAATCATACCAATATAACAAATTTAATCCAATGAAGTCCTAAAGAATGAAATACATCACAAGAACACTTTTTCATTTTATCATACATTTTCCCAGTATTGATTTTGATATATATATATATATATATATATTTTAATTCAGATACTTCAATCCAAGGGAAAAAAGCAGGAAGGTAAATTCCAAAAACCCGATCCTAATTAATATTAAAAATTTTATTTTAATATTAAAAAATGATACAGGAAGAGAACTCCATGTAATAAAATATTACAGAGCAAATATAAATTAAAAAAGGATTAATTCAATGATGTTGAATGGCCATTTCGATATGAAGATCCCCACGGGGGATAACACATCACCTCAGAATTTTTCTGTTGCTGAGGTGATGTGTTATCCCCCGTGGGGATCTTCATATCGAAATGGCCATTCAACATCATTGAATTAATCCTTTTTTAATTTATATATATATATATATATATACATACATAGTTCACTGTGTTGTCTGGTTCACACTCTACATTCCATTTTTCAGGCATTGGAGTTGATAAATATTAAGAACCAAGACCCCGTCTCTCTGCAAACAGAGAGAATCTGCTATCAGACTCCATATTATAACTATTTAGTACCTCCCCATACCCTCCCCATAATTTTGTTTCTCCAGTACGTCAAGATTCATTTTCATTTAAATGTTGAAAAACTGAATCAAAACAAATCCCAGTTGACCCTGATGATGTGTAAGGATTGAAACTGGTCGGTCGTTTTCATATTTCTTGTTTTTTATACGATATGTTGTTATTCCATCATCTATAAATGCCTGAAAGTATGAAATTGACTTTATCTCTTGCTATTATAAAATTTTGTAAATGTATACGTATATAGGCTTATTGAAAACTAAAAATGAATATCTTGTAAAATACCATCATGAAAAATGCAAATGGATGCAATGCAGGGGAAAGAACATACTTTAGCCAAAGGCAGTACTTTAAACTAAAGAAATAAACATAGAAAGACATAAACTTCAAGAAAACCAAATGCATGGTCATCAGGAAAAAGAGGAACCCGAAATTTCAACTACAGTTCAGAGATACTAATCAAACAGATGCAGAAATTTAAGCACCTTAGAAGTGTTCTGACAGAGGATTTAAAGTGCAAGACTGAGAGCTGTAGGCAGATTGGCATGGCTCAAGGACGCATTTCAAAATTTAAGCAGAGTATTGAGAGACAAGAAGATTTCATTGGAAACAAAAAAAAGAGTACTAGATTGTTATGTGATATTTATCCTTGTATATGGCAGCGAATGCTGGACAATCTCCTCAAGGATGAAGGAGAGACTTGAAGCAACAGAAATGTGGTTCTACAGAAGAATGCTGAGGATACCATGGACTGAACATCTGAGCAACAACAAGGTTTCGGAAAGGATGAAAATGTAGAGTAAACTTAAACTTAGCATCAGGAAGAGACAGCTGAGGTCTCTCAGACATATAATGAGGAAGGAGGGCTTGGAGAATCTAATACTCACAGGATAGATAGAGGGAACATAAGACAGGGGAAAACAGTGTTAGAGATACTTGATGGGCTTCTGCAAGTGGATGGCAGAACGGGGTTTGGGATAGGTCTCAGGTGGAGAAATGTTAAGAACGACAAGGAATAGGGGGAAAGCAGAAGTATATGATTGCCTGCATTCTGAAGAAACACGTCACATAAAGAAGAAGCACCCTGAACAAAAATTAAAGAAAGTGAATAAAAATAAATAAATAATTGAACAAATTAAGCAAATAATAAACTAGTTAACAAACTAAGAATGTTCACATAAAGACACGTAATTAACAACAAATAATTAAGTAATCAATAATAAATGATGAGTAAAATGTTAACAAAAACATGCTATAAAATAGTCACAAATAACTGCATTCATATTTGTAATCATTTCTATGCAATAGACTTTAGAATAATTTGAAATGTAAATGTTACGACCCACCCAATAACTGTTTGGATAATACAATAGACGTCAAACAAATAATGCACAGTTGGCCAGCATATATAAATAGAATATTTGAACCTAAACAAAATGTGCATGGGTTGAAGATTGTATTTAAGCATGAAATAATCTGTGTTAATCTCAATATCCACTTTTATATGCAATGTGTGTGGATCACTATTTACACTCTTGACTGTTGATTGAGCACTTTGGGGAATTGGTAGACTTTAAAAACAGTAGCTACTCACTGCTATTTACACATCATTCTTCAACAGTGAATTGGAATCTCTTGGCTACTGGCATTTATTTGATTTGTGAGTCTAACACACTAAAATCTACCTTCTGCCATTGTGAGCCGATAGCTTAGAGGTAGAATCTTCAACTGATGTCAAATCAGCCAGGTTTTAATCCTGGTTGAAAGCAATTCGATGTCTAACCATACTGATGAGCTGTGATACAATGAAACGGGACTGTCTGCAGGTGAATATATATATATATATATATATATATATATATATATATATATATATATATATATATATATATATATATATATATTAATGTATATTTGGGGAGTAATCTTTCTTTTAAACATGTTTCACTAAAAATGACCAATGAGGACAGTTTTATTAATATTTGATTTATTTTTTTCAGTATTCTACATGCTTTTTGCTGGAAGTAAGGAATGTAAAAATGTTCTATAATTATTGACTTTCCAAGCCCTTTCAGCCTCTTTACTGGCCATTCTCAATGATGTTTCCAATGTTGTTATTTTATCCTCCTATTTTGACTGTAACATAATTTATTTTGTGCATTTGAAAAGGAGGGTTCTATCATGTGACACATGTGAATGAATATCAGGTGAGCATCTGTCTATTTTTAAAAAAACTTTCAAAACTTCATTTCCATTGTCAAATAATTTAAGGTTGATGGTAGGAGAAAATTGTTTGATATATAGCGACTCACTTATAGCAAGATGTTTTTGAAATTGCGATTTAAATAGTAGTTTTGTATTTTCCACCAAACTCTTTCTTAAGGGTTCTTGTAAATTATGGGTTAATAAATGTTTTTTGTAGCACTTTGATTGGATAGGTGACATGCTAGTATGTTCAATATAGGTAATTGATTTATGGCAAGAAACATAGTCTTGTAGTGGGCATTGAAATTCATGCACTATATCAATCATTGCTAGTTTAGATTTGATAGGGTTATTTTGATTAGAAACAACAAAGTTTGCACTCTTCCATTTTCTATAATATATTATAAATTTTACATGTTTTTGAAGAATTACAGCAGAAATATGGTGTTTAATAATTTTTTGTATAGTGAATTCATCCTGCGTATATTTATTGAGCATTTGGTTGCAGTAAAATATGTTGATGTTTTTTGTGTTATTTTTAATACTGATGTCATATATTTTTTGTAAGAATATTTTATGTGTTTATCAGTGATAGAATTAAGAATATTATTGTTGACTAATGTTTGTTTTATATGTCTTAGTTTGATCAAAAATATTCTTTGGGAGGAGGAATTTTGATGTGATCTGTTTAAGAAGATTGTTAGTACTGATATTTTTACACTCCTTATCTTCAGCAAAAAGGAAACATGTAAGAATACTGGAAAAATTAAATAAAAAATTAATAAAATATTCTTTATCAGTCATTTAAAAAAAAATTATATATGTGGTTTTCTGGCCTTGTTCAGGGTGAAATGATTAATATATATATATATATATATATATATATATATATATATATATATATATATATATATTAATCATTTTAACCTGAACAAGGCAAGAAAACCATTAGGATAAAATGCAAGGGATTACTGATTGTGAATGAATAAAAAAAGAAAGACTTTAAGGAGTTAGAACAATAAAAGTACAGGAATTAGCAACAATTGATATTACATTTAAACTTTTGAAGATCAAAGTTTACTGGGAAGCAAGAAGCTGGAAAAGAGTTCTACAAGCTGGAAGTGCAATAGAAGAAACTGTTAACATAGAACTTACAGTTGCATGTAGCCATCTCAAATGAAAAATAAGGAAACCCTGTTACCAGTCTAGTCAGTCTATCAGTCACTCAATTGCCATACATGATACACACTTGGGCAATTATGACTCTTTCAAGACATGACTGACTAGGCAGAAGATTTTCCTGCAGTAGGTTGTCATTACTTTCTGTGGTAGACTGGTTACCAACTAAGCCTACAGAAACAAATCTGTCCTGCTATTCAACCCATAGCTGAAGGGTGAAGAGATGGACTTATACCTTTCCCAAGAGCATTTGTGCATAAGTTAATGAAACAAATTCTAGTACTGTGCTGAAATTCATTAAGTCTCGGTACCATAGCAAAAAGTTCACCTAGATAATTACCATGAAATTATAGAAAAGTCATAGAAAGCTACTTTATGGCAGTAGAATACCAGACCATTATCAATAACCTTAAGGTGTTTTGAATCTTTACAAATATTTCAATAGCTAAACATTTTTTAGATACAATCAAAAACATTTTCTCTAAAACAAAATTTATAAGTATTATTAAAGATAGGTTTACGTTTACAAATATTTAAAAAAAAAAATCTGTCGCTTTCTGCGTCACGTGATGTAAACAGACTCTCTCCATGGACGCTCTCGTGAAATACGTTTCTAATTTAAATTTTAAAATCATTTGTTCCTGATGAAGGACCGAGGACGGTCAGAAATATAAAATATAATAATAGAAATAAACAAATACTGTCAAAAAAATACATTTTTAAACTTACAACTTTTTAGTAGTTTTATATATATATATATATATATATATATATATATATATATATATATATATAATCATCTGCAGAAGCCTATTTTGTTATGTCACAGCTCTTCAGTGCAGTTAAATTTATCATTTGCTTCAAGCTGGGATTGAACTCCAACTGATTTGTCATCAGACAGAGATATCTTTTCTCTAAGCTATTGGTGCCAGAGAAAGGCAGCTTTCACAGCAGGTTATTCATAGGATGTAAACAAACAGCCAGTAAGTGTTTAATTTAGTAGCTGAGCCGAACTGCGTTCAGTTCATTAACCAAAAAATGTAGCATATTGTTTTTTATGAAATTTACCTTTCCCTATAGTGCTCTGTTGACTAGCAAGAGCATAAATAATCATCTGCAGTCAAGCCTGTTTTGCTGTAGTAATGAATACTACCTGTAATACCAGGATATAGAAAGGACATAACAAAGCTATATTAGTTGTATATTTGTATACTTATATCTTTTAGAAATATATTTATTTTTAGTTATTAAGTTTTATTTATATACAAGGTGTGATGCATAAATTTTCACTATATTTTATTTTTAATTTTACACATGTGCTTTGTTTGTTTTTGATTTTGGTGACAGCATGGTATAGTAGGGTCAGTTGGGCACCATTTGTGAGAATGAGAACACCATGATGCAATTTCCACCACCAGAAATTTGGAAATAACATGCTGTACTCCTTGACATTCATACAAGAAGCTCTAATATGAAAATTTTAGAGTGTTTGGGTGTCAATCTGAGCACACTGCAAAAAATTTCGAAACGGTTGGATGAGTCTAATGATGATTAAATTGTTTAGAGTGATCACTAGTGATGTTGTGCCACCAGTAATCTTGCGACAGAACTTCAGACTCAACATGGAAGCCTACCTCAAATGCCTTTAGGAGGTAGTGCTGCACTGGGCCAAGAGAGTGACTGCTGGAAGATCCTATGTTTGGAAACAGGACTCTGCACCATGCTACACAAGCAGGAAAATGCAGTCATAGCTGTCAGAGAATTTCTGCAACAACATCACCCTTTACATCTGTTCACCTAAATATCCAGACTACAACCTCCTTGATTGTTATGTGTCAGTCACAGTTGAGCAAGAGACCAACAAAACTACTTGTAGCACCAGAGATGACTGAAGGCAAAGATTATGGTAGCATTCGCCAACTTAAGTCAGGAGAATGTCCAGAAGAGTTGCAGGAGATTCCAAAATCATCTGAGGAACTTGATTGAAGCCAATGGCGATTTTAGTGAATAAATTTGCTCTTTAGTATTTTGAGATATTTTGTGTAATTTTGGTAAATATATTTGTCAAATCATAATGTCTGTTATTTTCATTTTTGTGTAATTTAGATGACGATTTATTCATCACATCCTGTATATAGTTATTTTTCTATATATATGCATATTTCCTACACACACACACACACACACACACTCACTCACACACACACACACACACACACACATATATATAGTAATTTATTATATTATGTTACATAGTTCAGTTCTGTGTTTTTCAAATGTTATTGTTTTAATTTACTTAAAGATTCTTTAAAAAGCAATAAAGACCGTCATGATAAGAATGTTTATTAATTTCAGTTGAAGTTAATTATGAAAAGATGGATTGAGATAAACCAAAAATGTTATCTGAGTTTATCATAAGAAAAAAAGCAACAAAAAATGTTTATTTGCTGAATTGTAGCATTTGAACATTGACTCATTTGAATTCTGATGAAGGCCATCTTAACAAAGCAAGAGAATTTATATAGGAAAATGTACCAAGACTTGACACAAGTAAAGAGATATCACAATTTCATCCAGTTTTCTCATTTAATAAAGATATTGAATTATTATAAGGAAAACAGATGTTAGAAAGAAAGATTTTGGGTAAATTTTTGTTTTGTTCCCCAAAGGCCTTTACCCCTTCAAATCTTTCCAAAACATCCCTATGGAAATGTATATGCTGAACTCAATTTGGTAATTGTTTATTGAAGAAACCTTCCTTTTCTTCATTTTATTGAGCATAAAAATATGGAACTTTTTGTTGCTGTTTATCTCACCCCATAACCACGGTTCAAAAATGTTATTCACTGCAGACTGAATTCACACGTAGTTTTACAATTTTCTGCTCTTTTTACTTCATTTTGCAATTAGTATGCAGAAAATGAGTTCTGAAACCAAACAAATTGTGGAGTAATTGTTCAGCGGGAGTAAATCGGCCAAAATATGTATCCTACGCATCATGTCATTCATCGGTGAATCAGATATGACAACGGTGGTAAGTGGTGAGATATAGTCCGATTTATTTCTGGCCGATAAAATGAAAAAAAGGTAGGTTTCTTCAATAAACAATTATCGATTTGAGTTCAGCATATACATTTGCACGGAATTAAGGATGTTTTGGAAAGATTTGAAGGGGTAAAGGCCTTCGGGGAACAAAACAAAAATTTACCAGATTTTGTTAAGACATCAGACAGTTAAGTGTCATGTGATACATGCTTGGGCAATCATGTCTCGAAAGAGACATGACTGACTGGGTAGAAGATTATCTCACAATAGGTTGTGTTACTTTCTGCGGTAGACTAGTTGCCAACCAAGGCTACTGAACCCAATCTGTCCTGCTATTTAACCCATAGCTGGAGGGAGAAGCAATGAATTCATACCTTTCTCAAGGGTATTTGTGCATAAGTGAATACAATGAATTTAGCTGGAATAACTGACTCATATTTTATGAAAAATTGCTAATTCTGTCAAAGTAGTTTCTTTCATTTTAATGGATAAAATCCCAAAGAACAGTTATTTGGGTTTTGACACAAAAAGAAAAAAAATTCCTCATCTGTATGTCTTTTTAACCTCTTCATAATTGATGTACAATTTCCCAGCCAGAAAATGCTTTAGATATCTAAAAAAGGGAGATCAAAAATTTGAAAGAGCAAAAATTAAAGTGTTGTGCAAATGTAGGTAAAATGCCTCTATCCAGAACAGAAATGACCTTCTGTGAGCGTTTTTCAATGTATGGTCTTGCAAAGTTATGTAAGAAAAATACAACTTTACAAATGATGGAGGAAATCCATTTTCTGAATGAAAATTGGTGTATTGCTTCCAGTTGATGATATTACTGTATATGTCAGCATACAAGGCAACATTTTAATCTTAAAAATCCCTCAAAATAGGGTGCCATCTTATAATCCAAGTCTAAAATGTGAAATTTAAATCTGTTATAGTAAATTGTTAGCTCAGGAGATTTTTTAAGGTTGGTTAACCCGTGCCTTGGTGATTATTGACATGTTCACATATTAATTCATATTCTTATGATAGGGGTAAATTTAAGTGTAGATTGTTGTAGTTAACTGACAATATCTCACCTTCTTTTTTCAATGATGTATAACAAAACCACATTTGTGTCTCAATAAGATGTTTGAAGATTGCATTTGAGAACATTGGAATGAGTTAGCAGGGAAAAGTCATTCAGGCTAATGTAATAGTCTACTAAAAGCAGTACACACTCATGTAGTATTGTAGATTGTCATAGTTAATTGACAATATCTCATCACTGTTTTTTATTAGAATTAAAGTGAAAAGAAAGTATATGCTTATTGAATTTATTCAATACAACACATTCCACATTTTAAAATACAATTTAGAGTGGGTGCCATCTTGTATGGTTAATATAACCTGAAACATTCATTTTAGCTGGAAAATTTTGGATGCTGTCTTATGCACCGAGTCACCTTGTACATTAACATATACAGGATATGTAAGATAAATGATGTGTAGCAAAATAGAATAATCTAAAATATGAGGTTTTAATTCTAAATGTCATAAATCAGTCTTGCAAGTCCAAAGAAAAAAATACTAGAGGTGCAAATCAAAATCTGCAATTCACACCTTACAACTGCAGAGTCAAAAAGATAGAATTACCTTCTTCACAGAGAATCCTTGTGTAATCCAAAGTAGCCTTTTTGCATTGGAACCATTGTCTCTTTTACTGATTATTTTAATAAAGGAAGTCACTTTACAATGTTGATGTCAGCCCTTTCCAGAAATAGTTTGGTAGAACTTTTGTCTTTAATGTTCAGGTGTGCATTGTGGTGCAGTGTTTATTGGCTTGGAATAAGAAATTGGAGAACCGAGTTCAAATTCCAGTTGAATTTATTGCATTCATTTATGTGCAAATACCCTTGAGAAAAGTATTAATCTATCTCTCCTTCCTCCAGCTATGGGTTAAATAGCAGGGCAGATTGCATTCTATAGCCTTGCTTGGTAACCAATTGACCACAGAAAGTAACAACAACCTAATGCAGGAAAATATTCTGCCCAATCAGTCATGTCACTGAGACATGATTGCCCAAGCATGTATCACATGTGGAACTTAACTGACTCACTGAATGCAAACTGTCTGATTACAATCTGGTCAGATCAAGTGAAATCGATTGAATTATGGTTGCTGTATGGATTGTATTGAACTTTTGGGTCATTTCTTATACCATCAGTTTGGGATTTTCTTCAATTAGAAAAGTTTGAATGTCCAATGAAGTTGGTCATCCAGAAGAAATGAAAGGTGAAGATTCCCCAAATGAATCTAAGTGTTAATATCACTGGCATTTCTCAGGCATTTTCTCTGTAGCAAGTAGGTTTCTATGAGATAGCATTGTTATTCCTGCACTCATCCAGTTTTGAAGTCAATGTGTCTATTTTCCTTTTCCTAGACTGATAAGCAAACAAAGCTAGAGTGTCATTCTGTAGGTGATTGTTATTCGTTCTGAAGATTCTCCTGTGGCATATAGGACCAAAACTACATCACACTAAATATTGTTATTGTTGCTTCTGTAGCAAGTAGGTTTTTATGAAGTGGAGTTGCTATCCCCATACCTTTCCAGTTTTGAAATCAGATTTGTCTTTCACCTAGACTAGTTGCCAATCAAAGCTAGAAAGCCCAATTCTGTATAAGGAATTTCTTATATTTTCTAGCAACTTACATAAATGCCATGCTCAATGTCAAATCATTGTCCAGTTTACACTTCTCCTTAGTCTTTTGAACAGAAGTAGACGTTTATCCCTTGTTCCCTGCTTAAGATTGGGTTTCTGGTTGCTTCTGAAGTCAACTTCAACTCCATATTTCTAACAGCCTCACCTAAAATCTGAAATATTAATTACTGTTAATATTTTTTTCATTTTTCATTTTTTTCTTTCAGTAAGAGTAGATAGTTACTTATTGTCAGGTTCACACACCTGACTGGTTTTTTGAACAAGAGTAGTGGTTTATCTCTTGTTTTCTATTTAGGATTAGATTTCTAGTTCCCTCTAATGCGTTCTCATTTTCTTTCATTCCAAATAGCATTTTGGTCTTAATAACATTATCACCCTGTTTGGAGTAAGTTGATTTTAAAAATTACTTTTATTAGAACTTACGTTATGATTACTTGCAAATGTAAACTTAATTATTATGATTAATTATTTTTATTCATTCATCAGTGGATTCAGATGAAATTTCCTAACAGACCTGTACAGGAAGAATGTATAGAGCAAAAAATGTTGAACTGGGGAAATCTCACTCTTTTGGCTTGATGAGTTATTATTTGGTGGCATGAGGAATTGTTATCAATTGTTATTATTCATTATTGAAATATCATATAAAGGCATGCCACTATGGCTTATGGAGAAGAATGCAGATAAAATAACTCTCTACTTATACTTATAGTCATGATTACTGTCATTTCCCCAGATTTTCTAGGCACAAAGTATCAGAAAACTCAAGCAAATGAAAGTAATTAGCAATTAATAAAGTTAAAGTTATTTCCTTTAGGCAGACATATTTTTTTACATCAATTTACACTTGCTTGAATGACTTGAACTTAACAGTGGCCCAACTGGGTTTGAAATTGCTTTATTTTACAAGTTAGGATAATTTAACTGTATTATGTTAATATTTGGACAAAACATCACATTTTCATGAAAGACGGGACAGAATAGATGTGAAATATGTAGATATAATGATGAAGAAGCAGGCATGTCTTTTTTTAACAAAACAAGATAAGGAATTTATTTACAAATATTACTCTTTCTCAGTTTGTAAGCTGCTTCCTTCTCATTGGTCAAAATAAATTTTTACATAGGCTTGTTAAACTTTGCCTTGGTCTTTTCTTCAGCTTGGATCTTTTTTTCTATTGGTCAAAATAAATTTTTTCACAGGCTGACAAATATGAAAACAATGAAAGAAAGAGATTTATTTTTATTTCATATTCACTACAGATACATGAATGAGATTTTCACTGAATGTTATTGTTTTTCCAGGACTGATGGGCGTTTCCTTCCTAAATTTTTGTTTAAGGTAGTGTGGAAAGTTAACTTTAAATCATCATTTTCTTTTCTAGTTATATGTGCTATCCATTTTGGGTGTTGCTGATGTTAGCAGTTTTCAAATGATGGATATTTCTGCTATTTGGTAAAGCTCTGTGATTTTGTAGTGTCTGCCTATAGCAGTGATTTTTAACCTCTGTGTTGGGGCACACTAGTGTGCTGTGCAATCCTCTTAAGTGTGATATTGTCTGGGCATACATATATATATGTTTGTGTGTGTGAAAATTGTAATGGTAATGCATTAGTATTTTACTAAATAAGCTGCACTAACAGTTGAATAGAAACATTGAAATAAAGTAAGTTATATTTGTGTGTGTATTTTGTTTTAAATCCAGGGTTTTATTTTATAACATTTAAATGTATACTTTTTCAAAATTTTGCTAAGTGTGCTGTAATATTTTCATTTGCTTCTAGGTGTGCTCTTGCTTAAAAAGGTTGAGAAACATTTTTCTCTTCTTACTAAATTTTTATAACTGATCCATACACTGAGGTAATTGAAATATTAAAATTTACTAATGCAGCATTCTGAACTTTTACAGTAGATTTGTAGAGAGTCCAAATAATGTGCTGTTGCTTAAAATGGTTGAGAATCAGTGGTCTAATGAAGGATTATGCAACTGTGAATAGGCAAGCTTCTGATGTAAGATAGCCTTTTGATTTATTAGATAAACTTATTTGAATCCATTTCTATCTATTAATCATTTCATCCCCAAAATGACAATAAAATCATTATGATATAATGGGGTTAGGGTGTGTGAGTGACAATGAGAAGAGAACCCACTGTAAAGGAGAAAGAACAATAAAAGAACAGAAATAAAGAAAACAGAAGATAACAACATTGAATTTAAATTTTTGAAGATCAAAGTTGATTGGGAAGTAAGAAGCTGTGAAGTCATAGGGAGAGATGGTTAATGTTTATTAATTCAACCTTGAAGGTTAAAGCTGGTTGGTTGGAGATTGTGGAAATTGTGTAATATAGAGTAGAAGAGTGGAATAATAAAATATACATTTTTCATGTTTAAATAGAAATTTATTAAAAGAAAAAGAAGAAAAAGAATTCATAGTAGTCAAAAGTCCAATGAGAAAGTTAAGGGTATCAAGAAATGTTCCTAGTAGTAATTTGTTGAAAGAGTATATGTGTACGTACATATGTATGCATGAGCATTTGTTCGTAGGAATGTCTTTGAAGGAAGAAGAATAAGTAAAAGAATCAGTACACAAGAAAGAAGGAGAAGAGAACGATGTGTGATGTGACCTATGTCCGGGTCATGGTTGAAGTTTCTCCCGTTACATTTTAGTTGTTTCGTCTCGCTGCTCCCATATGATTGACTGACGTCATTTATATAGTCCTTTAGAATTTTGCACTAGATTGCTAGGTCCTTTTTGGTCTTGTAACTCTCTTCCATTGTCAGAAAATCAATTTAACATCTACTTGCTAAATCTGGTTTTGATTTTTCTTTAAGCACATGGTCAATCCTTTTTCTATTTGGGAAAACCAGGATTTCACACATCATTGTGAATTTTTGTAAAAGTGTAAAAGGTTGATTTTAATTCTTAATTTCCTATCCGCTACAGCATTCACTTACGTGCAGATACCCTTGGGAAAGGTATTAATCCGTCCCTTCCTTCCAGTTATGGGTTAAATAAGAGAACAGATTGGGTTCTATAACCTTGGTTGGCAACCACTCTACCGCAGAAAGCAATGGCAACCTACTGTGGGATAATCTTCTGCCCAGTCAGTCATGTCTCTTTTGAGACATAATCGCCTAAGTGTGTATCATGTATGGCAATTAGCTGATTGACTACAGCTGCAAGAGAGTTCCTCAAGCAAAAATTGTTTGAGAGAAAACAGTTTTATAGAACTTACAGTTTCAAATAGCCATTTCAACTTTAAAAGAATGTGATCTAACCATCAATCTAATTAAATTCATAAAATCTAGGTATCAAAGAAAACTTCATTAGAAAAATTATCATAAATGTATTTATGGAAAGATTCATATTTAAATGATAGTCTAGGCCAGTGGTTTTCAAACTGTGGTCCGTGGACCATAGGGGGTCTGCAAGGATAAGATAGGAGGTTCGTGGATTAACTCATCATGTGAAATTTAAAGTATAAATTTTCAATGTCTGGATATGTATTTTTACTTATTAATGTTTTCAAATGAAAATTTAAATTCATCAATTTAATAGATAAACTAAATGAGAGCAGACTATATATCGTGCAACATGTACAACATTTAGAGTTGTTTATATCCTAAACTTTTCCTGCATTTTTGTATTTATTTTCTTTCTGTCTTTTTTTGTCTTTATCCATTTTATTTATCTCATGACCCACTAAAAGGTATGGACCTACAGTTTGAAAAATCCAGGATTAGAGGGTTGAATAAAAGCATATGTTTGTCATTGAATGTGTCTATTTACTTTTGTTATTCATCTGTATGAAAACAAACCTTTGGTTTGAATGTCTTTAATTAATTATTACAATCATCTTATCTCATGAAAATTGGTAGCCCAGAGGAATAAGTGAAATATTAATAATTTCTCATTCTTGCTGGCTAATGTCTCAAGAAATAATTCATCAGTTGATTAATTAAAAGATCAATATTGAAATGAATGGACAAACTTTTTGCTATTATGAATCCCAAGGTCAACAGAATAGATATATTTTTTGTAAGAATGTAGATTTATTTGTTTCAACCACAAAATAAAATTATTCAGACAATCAATAAATAAAAAAATAGATATTTAAACAATAAATAAATAAATAAATCTAAACTTATTTATAAATAGAACTTTGTGTGTGTGTATGTGTGTGTGTGTGTGTGTGTGTGTGTGTGTGTGTGTGTGTGTGTGTGTATCAATTACCTATAGACTCCGAAACAGCTAAACCGATTTTCTTGAAAATTTACACAGTTGTACTATAAGCATTTGTGAGTGTTCTTAGCTAGGTTTTGTGTTGAGATACCCCCGATATTCACCAAGCAAAAAATCATGTACATGCAAAGATATCAAATTTCACTAAACTTCATATAAGTCCAAAAACACTGGGAAATAGCAACAAACAAAATTATGTATTACAGAAATGTAAAATGGCAAACATTTTTTGTCACTAATCAAAATAACTCTATTAAATCTAAACTAGTAATGACCAACATAGTGTATCAGTTTTGTTACTGAGTACAATACTTCTGTTTCTTGTCATAAATCACTTACTTATATTGGACATACTACATTTTTAATGAGAAGAATGTTTAGGCACCCAATGGGATTAAAAACAAAACCTATCAAAGAGTGGATAAACCTTATGCAGGATCAACGGCTATCTACCACAGAAGCCACTGACAGCTCTGTAGGCTGGGGCTTCAGAATATGCTAACCACACCTCTGTAGAGAAGAAACTCCACCCCAATGAAGCATTTTGTGTATGATGATAAACTATATCTGGGTCCTGGATTTGATGATAAATTGCATCCAACAGCAAGGCCTCCAATTGGGAAGTTTCGAGGATCATGAAATCATGACTTAATTTCCTTAGAAACGTGTACTAAATTGTTATGTGATGTATTGAATGCTGGACACTCACAAATGAAGACTAGACTTTAAGTAAAAAAATTGTGGTTAAACAGAAGGCTGCTGAGAATACTATGGACTGATCATTCTATTTAGAATTGGAAAGAGAGAACTGACATTTCTAGGACACATGATGAGAAAAGAATGTTTGAAGAATTTAGCACTCACATAGCATATTGAAGACAAGATATAGAGAGGAATACAGCAAATAGCCTACCTAATAAGCTTGTATAAATGATTGGTAGAATAAGGACTGAATCGGATATAATAAAAACAAAACTTATTAAAAGCTACAAAAGATAGGAAGCTGTGGAGACCCATAATATCCAATGTTCTGAAAACGCTTAGCGTTGAAAAGAAGAAGAATTGAAATTTTGTCATCAACTTTTTGGCTATTGCTTGATCTGGCCTTCTTCAAAATCTGTCTCTATTTCTGAGACGAGGTATTGTAATGATTTACACTATTTACATGGTTCAGACTGTTGTCGTCATCTTTAATGTGAATAGTAAGGAAGTTTTAAAGACAATAGAAACAAAAAGAGCATTTCTACTGACAGTGAGAAAATGAGAATTGAAATTTGTGGGCTCAGGGAATTTGACACACACAGGGCATATTGAAGGCAGGAGAAGGAGAGAAAAACAGCAGATGACCTACATAACAATCTTTTGTGAATAATCAGTTGAATAGGGATTGGGAAGGACAGCAAGAAAACAAAATTTCCCTAGGATACATGGCCCAGTGGATAAAAGTGTTGGTTGAAGTAATCAAGTGACTTGAACCAAAGAGTTGTGAGTCCAATACCTGGCTACAGCAGTGGTGAACAAAAAACTTAGAGAGTTGAGTTACTAAGGAAAATAACTGAAAACTGAAACTGAGATATCTGGAAGAAGCATGACACGTATAACAGAAACAATCTATCTTGTTGAATAAAATAATGGTTTTGGTTTGAAATTCCAGTTACCTGAAGAAGATCACAAAATACAACAGGAAAAATGTTGTGAATATGACAACAAAGATGAGGACAACAGTTGGAACAATGTAAATAGTGTAAAAAAAAATTTATTAAATTATTCTTAATCATACTACATGTTTTTTGTCAATTTAGATGTGCATGATATATAATTTAATATAGAGTTTCTTTAATTTATACAGGCACATAAGAAGACTAATTATTATGTAATAAATCTATTTGAAAATCCATAATGAGTTTTTCTGTTTGAGCCAAGGAAGAAGATTTGCCAATTTTGTCTTGGTGTTTGACCCCCACACTGGATGGATATGGATTTTTGGCCTTATTCCAGACAATAAGTCACCAGGTTATTTGCAAATTAAAATTTCTTGTAAACTAAGGAGATGTTTTCATGGACCCAACGATCCTTGCCTACCACTCAACCTGATTAGATTGGGTTTTATTTATAAAGTATTGGCAGTCTGAAAATACTTATGAGGGACAATAGATGTCAATCAGTATCCTCATATATATATATATATATATATATATATAGGGGTTGATGAACGCATGTCTTAAAAGGACATGTTGAAAATGGCTATTTCCTTGCTAAGGTTTATCTGAATTTACAGATATACTAGCAGTATAGCCCGGCGTTGCTTGGGTGTAATGAAAGCTTTAAAACTAATCCATGGTCCTGGAGCTCAGACTCTTTGGACGTTGGCATGAAAGACTAAAAAGCAATAGTTAGTTTCCAGTTAAAGTGAAACTGTAGACTGAGAAAAAAATGAATGGATGTAAGTTAAATTTTGATTTCTTGGTATCGATATCAAATAAGTTTTTTTTGTCGTAAACTGAATTTTGAAGGCTAAATCAATCCTCTGAGTAAATGGTTTCATGGCTTAGACTAAGAACTACAATTATACCTACTTAGAGCCAAACCTGAAGCAAAAACTAAAATAAAAGTGCTGAAAAAAATACAGACATACAGGCAGATAAACAGACACACATACAAACATCTTGCCTTTTATATATATATATTATCAATTTTCTGCACTATTCTAAGAACTGCAACCTTGAAACTTCTGAATATTGTTTCTTATATCTTTGTCTATGAGTATCAAATTTGATTAAAATTGGACCACTCCTTCTATAACCCAATTTTTTCAATTATTAATTTTCGATATTTATTGAGGGTACCTTGACGCAAAACCTAGCTAAAAACACTTGCAGATGCTTATCGTACATCCATGAAAATTTTCAAGAAAATTGGTTCAGCCATTTTGGAGTCTATAGGTAACGGACACACACACATATATAATAGCCACTGGGGATAGGGAGATGTGGAAAGCCATGATCACCTACATCCTGAAGGGACAAGGAACATAGAAGAAGAAGAAGAATGACAACATTTCTATCCAAAATAATAAATAATGTATACATGTGTCAAATAATGGAATGATTTTCTATTTTAAATAAAATGAGAGAAGCATGTATAAATATGTGTGTTTATGAGTCTGGATCATAAAATGAAATACATTTCCTTTTAAAGTTCTAGCAAAATAAGTATACAAGTATTAAGCAAGCATTTTATTAAAAGATAAATAAATTTTGAAAATAAGATGATAACAGAATCTTTCAATGAAATAATATGTATTAAAATGCTAATACGCCGCATATATATAACACACTAAAATTTCCTCCTCTCTCAGCCATGTGTCGATAGCTTAGGAGTAGGCACTCCAACTGACACCAAATCAGTCAAATTTTGATCCAGCTGGAAGCAAGTGGATGTCAACTGAAATTAAAGCAAAAATATGACATTTAGAACGGCTCATGATTAAACATAATAGACATTTATTGTCTCTTATATTTAACAGCATATGTTTAAAAAAAAAATATATATATATAGATATATATATATATATAATATAATATAATTATATGGTTATGTCAGTTTTTCATTGCTACATGGAAATTTCTATGTTTTGAGATTAATTCTCATCATCAGGCAATGCTGGTGTGGTTGTGCAGATGATTTACATTTAAATGACAAATACTTTCGGCTTACTGTGAATGTATGTGGGTGTTTTTTTGTGCGTGTGTGTGTGTGTGGCTAATCAGAATGGAGATTCACTTAGGGGTTTGACCTCGAGGAATTTCTGTGCTAACCAACTTTTTTCTCCTCTTTTTTTCTTTTTCCTTGACCCTATTCCTCTCTTGTCTGCTTTCCTTTGCATTTATCTGATCTTATCCACTGTTTATAATAAAATAAATGCCAGAGCACTCAAAATATAAAAAAACCTTGAGTCCTCTTCACTTGGAATTATATATATATATATATATATATATATATTTCCAAGTATAAGATAATTTTTAAATCCTAAAAATCACCCTTAAAAGTTAGGTCTTGTCTTATACTTCTTCTTCTTCTTCTTCTATGTGCCCTGTCCCTTCAGGACGTAGGCGATCATGGATCTCCACGTCTCCCTATCCCTTGTGGCTCTTAGTATGTTTGCTCCTGTTGCTCCTGGCAACCCCCGTTCCGTCATCCACCTGATCAGGCCCTGCAAATATGTCATCCGCTGCCTTCCTCTGTCTCTCCTTCCTTCTATCTGACCAGTCAGTATCAGGTTCTCCAGGCTTTCCTTCCTCATTGCATGTCCCAGGAACTTCAGTTGTCTCTTCCTGATGCTCAGCATCAATTTCCTTTTTGTTGCCATTCTTTCTAACACTTCGTCGTTGCTTGTATGCTCAGTCCACGATATCCGTAGCATCCTTCTGTAGAACGACATTTCGGCCGCTTCCAGTTTTGTCCTCATTTTCGATGATATTGTCCAGCATTCACAGCCGTACTGAAGAACTGACATCACGTAGCAGTCTAGCACTCTTTTCTTCATTTCTATTGAGATCTTCCTGTGTGTTAGTATTTTGCTCATCTTCTGGAACGCGTCCTTTGCCATGCCAATTCGCCTTCGGATCTCCGTGTCGCACTTTCCATCTCCTGTTAGAACACTTCCTAGGTACTTAAATTCTTGGACTTGTTTGATTCTGTTATCCCCCACCTGTATTTGGCATTTTGGGTTGTATCTTTTGCTGATGACCATGCACTCAGTTTTCTTAAAGTTTATTTGTAGTCCCATCTTGTCACTCTCCACTGCTACTTTCTGTATGAGATCTTGCAGTTTCCTTTCCGTGTCCGCAATCAGTACTGTATCGTCCGCGTATCTTATGTTGTTCAGGTTGTGGCCTCCAATAATAAATCCTGGTGTGTCATCTAGGGTCCTCAAAATATTCTCGCTGTATAGGTTGAACAAATCCGGTGAAAAGACACAGCCTTGTCTTACGCCTTTTTCTATCTTTGTGTATCTACTGAGGTCGTTACCTGTCCGTATGCAGGCCGTTTGCTGCCAGTAGAGATTCTTGATTATTCTTATATCTTTGCCGAAAATGTCGAGGTTTCCTATCATTTCCATCAATTCTTTGTGTCGTATTTTGTCGAATGCTTTCGCGTAATCAATGAAGCATAGGTACAAGTCTTTCTTCATTTGTAATGCCCTTTCAGAGAGCATCCTAATCATGAATATGGCGTTCCTTGTTCCAGTGTCTTTGACGAACCCGCACTGTTCCTGTCCTATCTCTGGCCTGATTCTGCTTCTCGCTCTATTCATCAGGATTCTGACAATCAGTTTTGTAATGTGACTCATTAAGCTGATAGTTCTGTGTAGTTCACACTCGTTTGCACCTGGTTTCTTCGGCAGTGCTATAAATATCGACTTGCATAGGTCGTCTGGTATTATTCCGCTGCTATAAATTTCGTTTATTATGTCGGTAATCTTTTCTATGCCATACTCTTCTAAGGCTGTCAGCAGCTCTATCACTATGCCATCTGGGCCAGGTGCTTTATTTCTGTTCATTTTGGCCATTGCCGCTTCCACTTCGGATTTTAGTATTTCCGGTCCATCCATCTCCTTGTCTTATACTACAATTCTAAAAAAAGAAACCTTAAATTCTGAGTGACACTTGTCAGTAGACTAACCTTGTCTTCACTGCAATAAACAATGATGTCCATGAAAAAATTCCCATTATTAAATATAAACTGATAATAAAAGTAATAAAACCATTTCTACCTTATATATTTGTGGCATAACTTCATAATAAATTGCCTACTTCAAGAATAATTCCGGAACAATTAAATCAATTTGTATCCATGTCAAGCACAGCTGAGAAAATGTAAACATCAAATTATGATTTTGTTTACTTTTGCTAAACTTTCAATAATAAATAAAAGAGTGAATAAAAAAGTTTTGAAAGTGGAATGTACTATTATCATACTGTTATCAGCAATATTTTGTAATTGTCAATGAAGTACAAGTAAATGGCTGTTGGTACACCAGGCTGTTTGTAGCTGTTTAGATATAGGAAAAGAAGAAGTAGAATCAGTATTCACAAGAAATCATGTGATGAAACAAACAAAACAATGGTTTCCGTTTTAGTGGATGTGTGTAAAAAAATATAATAGAGAACCGGTTTTGTTATTTCATTTATTTTGAATTTCTAAGGATACAGTAATTAAATTTCCAGTAACTTTATCTTCATATAATCAATAAGCAGTCATTTTATACTACAGGTATAAGAAAAATTAATGAAAATTTGTTATATTTTTATCTCCCCTTATCTAAAGGTCAATATATATGCAGAAATATATTTTAGATATATAAATTAAATCAAAAATATATAAAATCTTCCTTTGTAGTCATTTTTAACAAAACATGGAAAAAAATTGCTGTCCATATATATATAGTCATCTGCAGACAGTCCTGTTTTGCAGTATCACACCTCATCAGTACAGTTAGTCATCTGATTGCTTCTAGCTAGGCGTGAAACCTAACCGAGTTGACATCAGTTGGCAATTTTATCTCTAAGCTATGGGTGCTCGGTGGAGGAAAGCAAATTTTAGCATATTATATATCCAATATAAACAAACACAAGTATCCGAGAGTGTTCAAATTCATTAGTGAATAAACGATGCATAAGTAGAGAGAAGTAGCTACTGTTGTTAAAGTCTACCATTTCTCCATAGTGTTCAATCTATATATTAGGGAAAACATTTTTTAAAGGGACATTTGTGTCCAACACTTCTTCAGAAAGATATATTATAACAACAATAATCGACATGGTGAAAGTGAAAAAGCTAAACATGAGGGTGTGTGGGATGTAAATAAGGAATCACAACTAAAATAAATTTATTACTAAAACCAATAAATTGGTGTAAATAAGCTCCCAGTGAATATAGAACATTAAAAAAAATACTCATGACCCACCCATGAGACATAGAGAATGTTCTCTTTCTGCTTGCACAAAATTGGTCAATGAAGTTTGATGTAAACAGCTTCTTAAAATCATAAATATTTAACTGAGCAAACCTTGTGTAGCACCATGAATGCTCTGTGAACATATTTGTAAGTGCAACCTGGGTTGTTAATCAAATGAAGTCTAATCGCTGACTCACAAATTGACTGAGTCAAGTGATTACAGTTAGAATCTACACTCTGTCATATACAAGCAGGTGCATCTTGTCCAGTCTGGATCTCCAACACCAAGTGGGTTTCATCCAGCATAGTCGACCGAGGAGTAACATTTTAACTGATAGATCATTGAATTATGTAGTAAAACATGGGGTCACCAGAATAGGATTAAATACAACACGCAGCTTAACAGAAGAAAGACAAGAAGTCACACATGCCAATAACCTATTGGCAAGTGTACTCCCTTACCTAGTCATGGTAATTTTAAATAAACTAGACACACACACACACACACACACACACACACACACACACACACACACAATGTTTGCTGTAAGTAATTAAAATAAAATAAAAATACAAATAAAATTATGTAGTGACTTATGGCAGACCCTATATATATATATATATATATATATATATGTCAGATTAGATAAATTGTAAACATCATGTTTGCTTATCTAATCTAATCTAAACTTATTTATAAATGGAACTTTGTGTGTGTGTGTGTGTCTATAGACTCTGAAATGGCTGGACTGATTTTCTTGAAAATTTACACAGTTGTACTATAAGCATCTACGAGTGTTCTTAGCTAGGTTTTGATTCAAGGTACCCCCGAAAAATATCGAAAATCGATAAGCGAAAAAATTGGGTTATATAGAAGGAGTGGTCCAATTTTAATCAAATTTGATACACTCATAGACAAAGATATAAGAAACAATATTCAGAAGTTTCAAGGTTGCAGTTCTTACAATAGTGCAGAAAATTGGTAATATATATATAAAAGACAAGATTTTTGTGTGTATCTGTTTATCTGCCTGTATATCTGTATTTTTTTCAGCACTTTTATTTTAGTTTTTGCTTCGGATTTGGCTCTAAGTAGGTATAATTGTAGTTCTTAGTCTCAGCCATGATACCATTTAATCAGAGGACTTATTTAGCCTTCAAAATTGAGTTTAGAATGAAAAAAACTTATTTGATATCGATACCAGGAAATCAAAATTTGACTTACATCCATTCATTTTTCTTTCAGTCTACGGTTTCGCTTTAACTGGAAACTAACTATTGCTTTTTAGTCTTTCGTGCCAACATCCAAAGAGTCTGAGCTTCAGGACCATGGATTAGTTTTAAGGATTTCATTACACCCAAGCAATGCCAGGCTATACTGCTAGTTTTTAATAAAATTTGTTCATACTCCTAAAAAATCTTTCGTGTATTACAATTAAAAGATGTCAGAAATGAGCTATAACATTGAAAAATGTGATTTTCATTCATTTCTCAAGGTACCCAAGTACTTTCAACTTTTTTCTGAGATTATCTTCAAGGGTGTGAGTTATGGTAACAATGTAACCAAAAAACTGTGTTGCTAAGTTGTTATATTCATTCATTTCTCAACCTTACAGCTCATTTCTGGAATCTTTTGATTGTAATATGCGAAAGATTATCCGTGAGTATGAACAGATTTTATTAAAAATAAGCAAACATAATGTCTGCAATTTATTTAATCTGACATGTCTAAAAAGAAAATTTGCTGCCTAAATACACAAATATATATATATATATGTATATATGCAGGTTTCATTGAAAATGACAGAAAAAGTTTTATTGAAATATCATACACAAAACTCTATATACATTTTGCACATATTTATTTATAAGTAAAACAAAATTAATTCTTGATAATGGCTAAAAGTGTAGCTGAAAGTGCTAAAAATTACAAAACCTGAGTTTTGAAAAGAAAAAAAAATCCTAAGAACTCATAAGAAATTATAGAAAAAAACAATGATAATACCTTGATTGTCATTTTCAATGAAACCTGCATAAAAGTGTGATTGCTGCCCAGATACATAAAATATATATATATGTTTTGTATTAAATTGTAATGATGCTTTGTACCAAAATTGCTGTTTTTTTCAGTAGTTTACTGGTGGAAAGTGCATTTACTGATGGATGTGTGTTGTGGTGCAGTGGATATTGGCTCAGAATGACAAATCGGGGAGCAGAGTTCAAATTCCAGTTGAAATTCCTTGCATTCACTTACGCACAAATACCCTTGGGAAAGGTATTAATCCATCTCTTCCCTCCAGTTATAGGTTAAATAATAGGACAGATTGGGTTCTATAGCCTTGGCTGGCAACCAGTCTACTGCAGAAAGCAATGGCAATCTACTGCAGGATAATCTGCTGCCCAGTCAGTCATGTCTCTTTCAAGACATGATCACCCAAAGCATGTATCATGTATGGCACTTAACTGACTGACTGGTGGAAAGGCATTTTAGGTAAGCAGGATTTTTTGTAATAAAGTGCTAGATATGAAGTTAGAGACAGAGCATTGATAGAATTAATGTGTAGAAGTTTGCCACTTAACTGAGCAGTGTTGTTTCAGTCATACTGACTTGAAAGTTTTGTGAAGGCATTATTGTGTTGTATTCTCTCTTCTGAGTTTTTGTTTTTTCTTATAATTCTCTCTCTCTCTCTCTCTATATATATATATATATATATATATTTTAAAAAATTTGTACCAAAAAAATGAAAGAACCTATTCTTTTAAATGAAACTTTTTCATTTAACAATTCTTCAGAATGTCATGAAACATACAGTGGAACATAAGGTTATATATATATATATATATATATATATATATATATATATAACAAAGATTAATGAAATGGTCTTGAAACAACTGACAATTTGAAATGATTTGTTTGAATATTAGTTTTGATCAATACTCGTATTTAAGTAGATATTCTGTTTTATAATCAATTAGTATATATGTTTATTTCTACAGGTCTGATTATTTACAATAAGTTTTTGTTACAAAAATATGTGTCATTCAGCAGGGTTTGAACTTGCAACCCCTATCCATAAAGGGGAAGCCACTAATTGATCTGGTGCATCTTAGACCTCTTGACCATGAATGACCAACAGTCTAAATGAAGTCAAATCAAGCCTATATCATTCGTAGTCAAGAGGTCTAAGACATGCCAGATCAATTGGTAGCTTCCCATATGTGGATAGGGGTTGCAAGTTTGAACATATGCTGAATGACACATATTTTTGTAACAAAAATGTATAGTAAATAATCAGGCTGGTAGAAATAAATATATATACTGTTTGATTATAAAATAGAAAATCTACTTAAATATGAGTATCGATCAAAAATAATGTTCAAATAAATCATTTCATATATATATATATATATATATCCAAATGAATAAGAACAAAGAAAATAATTACAACATTCAAAATATTAATTTATAACAGTGATCAATATAAAAATAGAGCAATGAATATTTATTATTAAATATTATGTTAGAACATGTACAAACTACAAACTGCTACAAAATTGTACATTTTGTTTTGACATTGAAAGAACTGTGTCTCATCAGGTAGTTAACAACAATGATAATCTTAACATCATTGTTAATTACCTGATGAGACACTGTTCTCATATCAATGTCGAAACAAAATGTACAATTTTGTAATAGTTTGTAGTTTGCACTTGTTCTAATGTGATATATATATATATATTGAAACATCTAATCTTTGACTTGGAAACCTGGGATGTCAAAGCATCAAACCTAAAGGAGAGGCATTAGACATGTCCCATTAAGTTAAAGTGTTTTGAAGATAGTAGTCTGTAGCACTATGATCAGATTTGCCAAGGTCTGAAGCAGAGATGGCATCAAAATCCTGCTTCAACAAATTTCACCTTTCAGTGTAGCTTTGTCACCCACAGCAAGTCTGGGCTAGTATCCTACTCAAGAAAACACAAATGAAATATCTTCCCCTTACCAGACTTTCTTCACAATTACACAAAGCAAGATTGCATAAGTGTAAAATGAAGGGCACTATCCACTGCTGACCCTCATTTATCATTCACGATAAGAGAATCCACCATATACACTACCGGCCATAATTATTAGGCCACTCCTGTTTTCTTAAAAGAAATTATGCATTTCATACTATTTTTTAGTATTTATTGTCAAATGAAAATTGAATGGTTCTTTTGTTATTATTACTTTGCAAAATTTTACAAATCAAGGAAGCAAAGATGAACTTGTTTGAAGCACCGTAAACTTTCTTCATTTTTTTCATTGATGAAACTGCAATATAGGTAATTATTAAATATTTATAAATTCATTTGATGCACATGTTATTGTGCAGTATTAACAAAAGAACCCTTCTATTTTCATTTACAATTATTCACTTGGCAATAAATACTAAGAAATAGTATGAAATACATCATTTTTTTAAAACACTGAGGTCGCCTAATAATTACATATATGAGATAATGATATATATAGAAATTTTTGGAGAAAGATGTGTCAGAAAGTAGAAAAAAATTTTGTGTGACACATTTCAACCTTTAGGAATTCTTCAGACTAAGTTTATGTTTACGTTCTACTACATATGTGTACGAATGAGAGACACTGAGAATATTAATTTCAAGATTATTCTTTTATGTGTGTTTTGTGTATATAATCTAGCTGATTTCTTTTAGATTTTTTCATCTTGTTTTTGCTTCCGTCACTTATTATGAAATATTCCACCTTGTAATAGCTGAAGATTTGCTAAGAATGGTGAAACATTCTAAGAACCTGGACACAAATTTGCTGTGGATGATCTAACACCACTTCCTGATAAACCTAATGAATCAAAAAAATATATTGTTCCACTTATCAAATCTATCATAGCTACAATTGAAAAGAATTTATCTAAATTCAGCAAAAATTTCATCGTAACTACATCTAAAACTATCAGTCAGTGCCATATGTGATGCATGCTTGGATGATCATGTCTCTTTTGATGAATGACTAAGCAGATTTTCCCACAGTAGGGTCTTTCTGTGTTGGACAGGTTGCCAACAAAGACTATAAAACCCTGTCTGTCCTGCTATCCAACCCATAGCTGGAGGGAGAAGAGGTGGATTATATCATCATATTAATAAGTAGTAATTATTGGGGATCAATTTATTACAGAAAGCAGATCCCCCACTTTAGATCCAATGGAAGCTTTAATTGTATTCGCTTCCAATTATATTAATTTGTACTAATTCTAGGGGAATCTATTTATTACTTCATGACAATAGAAAACCGACCCCCTACTTTATGCCCAGTAGAAGCTTTAATTATGTTTCCAACTATCATATTTTGTCAGCCAGTTAAGTGCCAAGGGTATTTGCAGTTAATGTAACAAAATTGATAAGAATTCATATTTGTCTCTCCACTTTCTCATTCTAAGCTGATATCCATTATGCCACAAGGCACTAAAATAATATAAGGTGTAGTTAATACAAAATGAAACAATAAACTAAAAGTTGAAGGTGAAATTTACCCTATTACCTGTAATAATTGCTACAATAAATACAGCAGAGAAACCTCAAGGAAAAGATTACATGAACAGAAAAGGGATATTTTACAAAACAACATATTAAATTTATCAATTGCTCACTGTAATAAGACTGATCACAATTTTGATTTTAAATAATGCTACTCTAATTAAAAGAGAAAACAACTCACTCAGACAAAAATGTTTAGAAAGCACTTTAATCGTTAGATCATCTACAATAAATTTACATCCAGGTTCTTACAATGTTTCATCATTTCTGGCAGATCTTCTATTTTCACAATAGTCAGCCATTTTTCGATATGACAAGGATTTTTTGTATCTGAACCAAAACTGTTAGAATGTTTTTTAACAAACTGTAATACTGGTTTTGTTTTTAAAACAAATATAAATTATTTTATTGCAGGTAAAACCAGAGACATGTATGATAAAGCTGCCAGGAATTTCAATTATAATCTAGGAAGTACACCAAATCATGTTGGCCCAGGAACATACAAAGTTAATAACTTTCAGATTTCTGAAAAAGCTGGTAAGATTTCTTTTTATTTTTCTTGTTCCAAATTTGATCATGCCAAGTCTAATTAACAACTTGCCTGTTTAAGCTTAATTTACACTGAAAAAAACTGATTCTCGTCTGTTCACTGAAGTTTAGCAACACAAAACCTGATTAGTATTCAGATAGAATGTTCACTTCAGACAACCAGGTACTGTTGACAGTTTGGTCATTGGGTTAGTCCTGGGTTTGATGATAAACTACATCTGGTAGCAAAGCTTCTGACCGTGAGAATGCAGATCTTGAGGAGCATGGAACCACCTCTTAATTTCTGTTATTCCCAGGTTCACTGAGATCTGACATCATTCTGGCACTACAGGATTATAGTGATTGATTTGTTTAACAGTTCATCAACTTCTCATGTGCTATTTAATGCTGAAATTTAATTAAAATATTTTGAACGTTACATCCAATCTACATAACAAAACTCATCATCTGGATTCTGATGAACAGAGCACACAGCAGAATTAATCCAGAGATAGGACAAGAACAATGTGGGTTTGTTAAAGATACAAGAATGAGGAATGCAATATTCATACTCAGAATGCTATCTGAATGAGCAATACAAATACAGAAGGACATTTACCTGTGCTTATAGACTATGCAAAGGCGTTTGACAAAGTGCAACATAAGGACTTGATAGAGATGCTCGACTACCTCAACATTTTCAGAAAAGACGTTAGGATAATCAAGAATCTGTATTGGCAGCAATATTGTGTATGGATAGGAAGTGAACTCAACCGACATGCAAAAATAGAAAGGAGCATAAGACAAGGATGTTTTTTCTCACCGGAACATTTCAACCTGTACAGTGAAGCAATTATGAGAGAAATAAAAGCCAGGATTTGTCATAGGCGGCCACAATCTCAACAATATAAGATAAGCGGATGACATGATGCTGATAGCAGACACAGAAAGGAAAATTTAGGACCTTCTACAGAATGTAGTAAAAGAAAGTGAGAAGAAAGGACTGAGCATAAACTTAAAGAAAACAATGTATGGTTATCAGCAAAAAGAGGAGCCCAATATGCCAACTACAAATCAAAGAAACTAAAATAAAACAAGTAAAAACATTCAAATACCTGGCAAGTATGGAAAGTGTGACATGTAGATCCAAAGACACATTGGCATGGCCAAAGATGCATTTCAAACTACTGAAAGACAGGAAAATGAAAAGAATGAATACTGAATTGCTATATGATATCTGTCCTGTATGAAAGTGAATGTCGAATGATCTCACAAGACTGAAGGAGAGGCTTGAGGCATCAGAAATGTGGTTTACAGAAGGATGCTGAGGATACCATGGACGGAATATATGTACAATGATGAGGTGTTGGAAAGAATGCAAATGAGAAGAAAACTCATACTTAACATCAGGAAGAGACAAATGAGGTTCCTGGGACATATAATGAGAAAGGAGGGCCTAGAGAATTTAATACTCACAGGTTGGATAGAGGGAAGGAGAGAAAGCAGTGTGATCATATTTATTAGGTCTGAACAAATGGTTGGTGAAGCAGGGTTTAGAATAGATACCAAGAGAAAAAATATTGAGAGCAACAAGAGACAGAGCCAAGTAGAAGTCCATGATTGCCTACATCCTGAAATGACACGGCACATGAAGAAGAAGATAGCTGCATCCACTGTTAGAAAGGTTGGTTCACTGTGTCAGGACCAAATTTTTTCTTCTTAGAATTGTTCTTGTATATTTATAAATCTGTCATTCATCATCTGTGCATTGAATACTGTCTGTAACCCCCTGCACATTAGTAGCAGTCCTGCCTTGCTTGGGGTGATATGATTAAAAAAAAACAAAAAAAATAACTTGTTTGATTTCAAATCACTAATTCATCAGTGGAACTTTCTAGGATGAATAATAAGAAAAAAGGACATAGAAAATATAACACTCACAGGACATATTGAAGAGAAGAGGGAGCTAGTAGAGCAGAGAGTAAGCTACCTAATGTGCTGATATAAATGAATGACAGAACCGAGAATGGAAGGAATAGCAAAAAAGACAATTATTACTAAAAGCTACAAAGGATAGGAAGTTGTGGAGAGCCACGATCACTTACCTAACAAGCCTGTATAAATGGATGGCAGAACAGAGAATGGGAGGAATAGCAAAAAAAAAAAAAATAAAATAAAATATTGCTAAAAGCTACAAAGGATAGGAAGTTGTGGAGAGTCATGATCACTTACCTAACAAGCCTGTATAAATGGATGGCAGAACAGAGAATGGGAGGAATAGCAAAAAAAAAAAAAAAAATAAAATAAAATATTGCTAAAAGCTACAAAGGATAGGAAGTTGTGGAGAGTCATGATCACTTACCTAACAAGCCTGTATAAATGGATGGCAGAACAGAGAATGGGAGGAATAGCAAAAAAAAAAAACAAAAACAAATATTGCTAAAAGCTACAAAGAATAGGAAGTTGTGGAGAGCTAAGATCACTTACCTAACAAGCCTGTATAAATGAATGGCAGAACAGAGAATGGGAGGAATAGCGAAAAAAACAAATATTGCTAAAAGCTACAAAGGATAGGAAGTTGTGGAGTGCCATTATTAAGCGAATCTTAAACAGACTTGGTATATAAAAGAAGGCACCATTGGATAAAATAAAAGGTTCTGTTTGAAATTCTCAGGTTAAAATGTATAACAGCCACCTGAAGATAAAGAGTACAACAGTCAAAATATGGCAACATCATCAACCAAGATGAGGCCAATAATCTGTGTAAACCAGTGTATGTTAATGGTAATTCATCGTCTCAAATTTTCAGATGAAAAGAATCAATAAATACTAATGTAAAGAAAGGGTTTCTTGGAGTAAGTCTGTGTATGCATTTCAGTTGATGCATATGCATAAATGATAAACAGGAGTCATACTTAATAAATTTTCTTAATTTAATTTCTGCTTGTTTTGCCTTCTTGGGTGATGTGTACTCAATCCCTTGTCGCTCAAAAAAAAAAACCAGTCGATACTTTTACAACAAGTAAATATTGGCTGGAAGGTTATAGAGGCCATTGGTCAGCTGTCAGAGTTGGTAAATTTCTGATGCTGGAAGCCAAAAATGGAATACATGATAGTAATCTGAATGAAGAGAGAAGCACTGATTAATTAAATGATGTGGTCAAAAACACTGTATGAACAAACAAACATTTTCACTTTCTAAAGTTGTCTCTGAATAAATCAAATTTAAGGAATATGAACTAACAAGCATCTACTTGTTTTTTTGATGGGGAAAGGGCGTGTTAAAGAAGGATATTTATTCTTTTATCTGAATTTCTGTGATATTTCAGACGTTTTCAGAAAATTTTAAAATGAGGAGATGCTGAAAAGTTTTACATTTAATGAAGAAACAATAAAAATTTTTCAAAAAATTACAATGGCTGGTCATTTGGTCAAATTTGGGAAGTTGGTTGAGTTGAGAACATTTGAGCTGCCTGTTGGAAGTGGGTTGATTTCATAGAAAAAGAAAAAGAAGAGTTAATTTTATACTTTATTGTATAATGATATTAATTAATTAATTAATTGTATTTTGTAAGCCATAAAAGACTGGATTGTCACATTTTTCACAAGTGATTTTCAAGTGAAAATTATTGGAATAAAAACTGTTAGGCATAGAACTGTACGTATGACCCTATCATTAGATTAAAAACAAACAAATATGAATGAAGTACAAGACAAAAGTTAATAATTGACAATGCTTCATTTAAAAAGGCAAACCAGTAAGAGTCATTCAAATTTAGCCATATAGCTATATTCTCTACTTCTACTTCTTATGGATGGGAGTTGCAATAAAAAGCAAGAGAAATGAAGATGAAAGAAATACTTGTCAAAAATTAATAATAATAACTGATGTTGATTTATATGAGAAATTATAATAAAATCCCATCTAATATTGCAAGGAGATACACGTTTTATCAAACTTTCAAGGACAAATAAATCATAACCTTTTCTGGTTTTCTCAAAGTTAAAAGGATTACACTAATCATATTAAGAAAAAGTTAATTGCAGCTGGTTTTGAAAAGTGGAAAAGTGTGTTATGTGTTTGTTCTCTTAGGGTACTTCTTTAAAGGGGTTTGTCATTGTCCAAAGTAGAAACTATATTATAAATATAGTTCAGTACTTTTCAGTTAGATATCGTAATAACTGCTGGGTATTAGTAAAGATGCAAGACATCAGGATATTTCTTCAATATGGATTATTGTATTTTCTGTCAGATTAAATATATTTTATATTTATGTATATTATATTTTTTTAGGCTAAAATTTATTTTTTTTGTTACACCATTTACAGTGTGTTTCTCTCCCTTTCAAATATGGATGTGAGATTTAAACTCCAGCAGGTTGATGGTGTGGTTCCAAGGCCATTTTGTTAAAAGTCAAATTCCATGTTTCGATCATTCGTCTGGAAGAAATCCAATGCTTGATAAATACCTGAAATGGGCAGAGACAGGAAGGAAAGGCGCGAACTAGTGAAGTGGAAAATTGTTTAGAGTGAAAAGTGCAAAGAGTTTTAGTGAAGATGGAAGAGAGGGTTGTGTAGAAGTTTCAAGTGATGTGAACCTTCCGGTTTGGCACAGATCTAAGAGAGCAAAGAGGTCTGGGTCCATTAGCCAAAGTTAGTTCATTAAATCCTGTTACCTGAGAAGATGCACCGAATGACTGCCAAAATGTTATTGAAGCCCAGCGGCACAAAAGAAAGGAAAAACCTGCCGGGGAGATTGTACTGAAAAAAGAATCAATATCAAGGTGCCATTGAGGCATGAAATTTGTCTGACCATTCTGAAAGTGTAGAAGAGAATGGTGAAAAGAGAAGGAAGTAAGAAAATGATAAAAAAAAAAAGAAAAGAGAAAAAAGTAAAAACAAAGAGGGAGAATGTAAAAACAATTAAGCAGAAGGAAAAATATTAAAAAGAAATGAGAAACCAGGCAATGAATGCTTAAGATGAGAAAGAGTTAAAAGATAGAATGAAAGAAAAGGAAAAAAAGAAAGGGTAAAAATTGAAAAATAGAAAAAAGGTGAAAAAAAGTGAGCAGAAGGAAAGGAAAAGGGACAAATATTAAAAAGAAATGAGAAAATGGTCAATGGATGTTTAAGATGAAAAATAAATTAAAGAAAGAATGAAAGAAGATAAAAAATAAAAAGTGAAAAAGAGAGAAATGTGAGGAAAAGTAAGTAGAAAGAAAAAAAGAAGAATAATAGTAAGAAATTAGAAAATGACTGACGAATGTTTAAGATGAAAAAAATTTAAAGCAAGAATGAAAGAAAAAAAGAAAAAATTAAAAAGAGAGAGAAGGTGAAGAAAAGTAAGTAAAAGGAAAGAAAAAGGGACAAATATTAAAAGAATAAAGGAGAAAACTAGCTGATAAATTTTTAAAATGAGAAAGAATTTAAAGAGGAATAAAAAAATAAAGGCACCCCCCCCCAAAAAAAGAGGAAGAAGCAGCTGAAAAGTGGGTAGAATAAAAAAAAAGAAGAAAAAATATAAAAAAGAAAAGAAAAAAAACAGGCTGATGAATGTTTCAAATGAGAACGGATTTAAAAAAAAGAAAGATGGACAAAACCTAAAAAAAAAATATGATAAAGGAATCAAGCAAAGAATAATCTGAAGACAGTAATGAATTATTATAACAAAATTTTGATAACAAAATTTTGCTTGTGACTATTTGCAACCTGAATATGCTTCACTCTGACATTTTCTTTAACCAATTGAAAGAAAAAAACCTTTTCTTATTCTCCATTTTTTTACTTTGTCAAAATTTCTTTGACATTTCTTAACTTTGATGATCATACAGGAACCCATGTTTCAATATCATATGGCCATATCTATGCTGATGATACAGCTGTATGGCTGATCTCTCCTATGACCTATTTCTAACAGCTCAGTGCACTTAAAATTGGTTGGTCATATTCAATATCTTTCTGGTACTGATGGGGACATTTTCCAAAACTTTTATTTTAAGCAGTGTAGAACACCATATTTATTATTAACTAGCAGTATGGCCCGGCATTGCTCGGGTACAATGAAAGCTTTAAAACTAATCCATGGTCCTGGAGCTCAGACCCTTTGGATGTTGGCATGAAAGACTAAAAAGCAATAGTTGTTTCCAGTTAAAGCGAAACCATAGACTGAGAAAAAAATGAATGGATGTAAGTCAAATTTTGATTTCCTGGTATCGATATCAAATAAGTTTTTTTCATCATAAACTAAATTTTGAAGGCTAAATAAGTCCTCTGAATAAATGGTATCATGGCTGAGACTAAGAACTACAATTATACCTACTTAGAGACAAACCCGAAGCAAAAACTAAAATATAAGGGCTGAAAAAACTACAGACATACAGGCAGATAAACAGACACACACACACACAAACATCTTGCCTTTTATGTATATATATTATCGATTTTCAGCACTATTGTAAGAACTGCAACCTTGAAACTTCTGAATATCATTTCTTATGTCTTTGTCTATGAGTGTATCAACTTTGATTAAAATTGGACCACTCCTTCTATGACCTGATTTTTTCGCTTATCGATTTTCGATATTTATCGGGGGTACCTCGACACAAAATCTAGCTAAGAACACTCGCAGACACTTATAGTACAACTGTGTAAATTTTCAAGAAAATCAGTTCAGCTGTTTTGGAGTCTATAGGTAATGGACACACACACACACACACACAAAGTTCCATTTATAAATAAGTTTAGATTTAATAACGTGTTTTTCATTCATTTCTGCTTTTCATCACAATATTCAGGCCCTTAAGAGACCAAGCAACATATTGGAAATGAAAAATTCTCTCCTGACAAATTTTGAATTCATCTTCCTAATAGCCAATGTATAGGTGTATGGGAATGGTGTAACAGTTAACAGCTTGGAAAGAGAACGCAGCAAACTGAGTTAAAATCCAAGTAATGTTGCATTCAATTTCTCACAAATGCCCTTCAGAAATGTATAAATCTGTCTGTTCTCAGTCTTCTCCCAGCTATAGGTTAAATAATTATTATTACTGATGAGTGGGTTTGATTGTCATTGAGTTCCCATATAAAATTAACATAAAAGAGCTAACAATTTGCAAAATCAACCAACAGATAATTTCTTTCAACATTTCACCACATGCAAAGTAATAAGGACATTAAAATGGAAAGAGTTACTGAGTATTTGAGTATATTATAAAACATACTACTAGAGAGAGAGAGAGAGAGAGAGAGAGAGAGAGAGAGAGCAATAAAAGAACAAGAATTAATAAGACAGAATATAAGAATTAACATAGCATTTAAATTTTTGAAGATCAAAATTAACACGGAAGCAAGAAACCGGAAGAGAGTTCCACAATCAAGAAGAGCAATAGAAGAAACTATCAGCATAGAACTTACAGTTACATCTGGCTATTTCAGCTGTAAACTTGTTCTTATTTAGTCCTGCTCAGTTATTTCTCAACCTGTTTCCTTTGAATCTAAGTCTGCATCACTCAGCCCAGGGATTGAACTCAAAATCAATATGTTCACAAACAAACATTTTAATCTACTAGGTCATTTTCCCATGAAATTTTCCTATTTTCTACTGAAGAAGGCCAGAGCACACAAAAGTTAAAATGTGATACGACTGAATTAAAAAAACCTTTACATGTTGGTTTTAAAAATTTTTTAAGGCTACCCGAGTATGGAGTAATGACTAGCAGGGCCAGTGGTTAACTATTACTACAATAGGATCTTTGTTGAGAGACCCTTTACAAAACTTGACCTTAAAAAGCTCAGTAAGAGTTGAAGTGTCATAAAATGAACCAACCAATCTATATCTTGGAATACAGTTTCAGAATTTCTGTTAATTAATGCTCTTTCATTTTTTTCTTTCGTTAATTGTTGTGGCAAAACATTTCTATGTTTATTTTTAATGTAATTTAATCAGCATAGTAGTTTTACATCAGGGTTAAAATGTGATCCAATGCATACAAAGTACAAGATCATGTTATATGAATTTAAGCATATATGTGATTAAATGTCTTTGATTATGAATACATTTTAAAAAGTGATTGCTGACCATATGGGGGATTTGGGGATGTGTATGATATGTTATTTGAGCATTCAACACTTATTTGAGTATTTGGCACTAATTTGAGGATTCAATGCTTATTTGAGGATTCAATGCTTATTTGAGGATTCAATGCTTATTTGAGTGTTTGACACTTATTTGTACATTCAACACTTATTTGAACATTCAACACTTATTTGAGTATTCAACGCTTATTTGAGTATTCAACGCTTATTTGAGCATTTAACACTTATTTTGGTATTCAACGTTTGTTTGAGTATTCAATGCTTATTTGAGTATTCAACACTTATTTGAGTATTCGGCACTAATTTGAGGATTCAGTGCTTATTTGAGGATTCAATGCTTATTTGAGTGTTTGACACTTATTTGTACACTCAACACTTATTTGAGTATTCAACGCTTATTTGAGTATTCAACACTTATTTGAGCATTTAACACTTATTTGGGTATTCAACGTTTGTTTGAGTATTCAATGCTTATTTGAGTATTCAACATTTATTTGAGTAATCCATACTTATTTGAGTATTCAATGTTTGTTTGAGTATTTAATGCTTATTTGAGTATTCAACACTTATTTTAGTAATCAATACTTATTTGAGTATTCAACACTTATTTGAGTATTCAACATTTGTTTGAATATTCAATGATTATTTGCGTATTCAGCACTTATTTGAGTAATCAATACTTATTTGAGTATTCAACACTTATTTGAGTATTCAACATTTGATTGAGTATTCAACACTTATTTGAGTATTCAACACTTATTTGAGTGTTCAACGTTTGATTGAGTAATCAATACTTATTTGAGTAATCAATACTTATTTGAGTATTCAACACTTATTTGAGTAATGAATACTCATTTGAGTATTCAACATTTACACAACCATCAGTGGATGGTGCTAAGTTAGCATCAGCATTCTTGTGGTCAGATGATTTGAACAAAATAGAAACTTCATTCCTTGTCTAATTTCTCAAGAGAAATTTTGAATAGACTAAGCAATAAAGAAAAATAAACTCAAACTGTTACCATAGAATTTATGGTTACATGAAGCCATTTCAGTTATAAAATGATGAAAACTTGTTGTCAATCTAATAAGTCAGGCATCTAAGTGCCATATGTGATACACACTTAGTTTCAAAAGAGACATGACTGACTGGGCAGAAAATTTCCCACAGTCAATTGCTATTACTTCCTGCAGTAAACTGGTTGCCAACCAAAGCTATAGAACCTAATCTGTCCTGATATTTAACCCATAACTAGAGAGAGAAGTGACAGATTCATACGAGGGTATTTGCACATATGTAAATGCAACAAAGTAGAATTAGAGAATATAGCTACGTGGCTAAATTTAAATGACTCCTATCAATTATTATTCATTTTTCACTAGTATTTCTTTCATCTTCATTTCTCTTGCTTTTTATAGCAACTCCCATCCATAAAAAGTAGAAGTAGAGAATATAGCTATATGGCTAAATTTGAATGACTCCTGCTGGTTAGCCTTCTTAGATGAAGCATTGTCAATTATGATTCATTTTTCACTAGTATTTCTTTCATCTTCATTTCTCTTGCTTTTTATTGCAACTCCCATCCATAAGAAGTAGAAGTAGAGAATATAGCTATATGGCTAAATTTGAATGACTCCTGCTGGTTAGCCTTCTTAGATGAAACATTGTCAATTATTATTCATTTTTCACTAGTATTTCTTTCATCCTCATTTCTCTTGCTTTTTATTACAACTCCCATCCATAAGAAGTAGAAGTAGAGAATATAGCTATATGGCTAAATTTGAATGAATCCTGTTAGTCAGCTTTCTTTTATTTTATTCCAATTCTAACATCATTTTTACATTTTAGGCAATGTAAGAGTAATAAAAGTATTGAAATATTTTATTACTTTTACATTAAAAATATAATGATATGAAAATGAGAAAGGGAGGAGATTAAAAGTCCATCTTTCTGGGGAATGACAGCAAAATATTTCTCCTCCCCAATTTATAGGCAAAAGTACATAAATGCATGCTTCGATTTTTTCTAGCTAATAAAATACTCTTACATTTAGGCTTGGACTTGTGTTGTTTGTTAACATAAATGTACACATGAGTAAGTTGTATTCACTTTTTTTAAATAACAGAATTCAACGAATTTGTGTTCCTTTAGTCTTCTTTTAAAAGGTGTCTTTATTAAAAAAATAATAAAAAAATCTGAAATATTCTCCTTTATCTCAATTCTTTTGTATTTATTTATATAATTTCAATCTTTCAGAAAATTATGCACCATTCTTGTCCCTCGTGGCTCGTCAAAGCCATTTCACATCTGATTCACTGATAGCTCCTCCCGGTCCTGGCCATTACGATCTTTATCACCCAGATGACACGGTTAAAGTAAGTTAGAATTTGCACATTTGATTTGCACTGTAAATTGTGCATAAAGTTGAATTAAATATGCATCGCATATGCAAAAAAAAAATTGTTTTATAAATGACTCGAATTTTTGTTTATACTAAATTTCACTCAATACAAGGTTCAAACTTTATGAGGCTTAAACGGTTATGATGAGTGAAGTGTGTAATACAAATGAAAGAGAATGTGGTAGGAAGTGAAGTTTATGGGGTTAAGGAGAATACATGACAGTTGACCCGTCATTTGAAGTGTTTATGTTTCTAGTGTCTAGAGAAGCATCCATGCAGGAATTTGATCAATAAAGTAGAAGTTCTTCAGAAAAAAAATTTTCTCAGTAAAACTTTCTCCTTACATTTGAAATATGGAGGAAGTGAAGGTTATGCAACTTCATGGAAATGGCAAGGCAAGTCTTAGTTGTAAAGGTTTCATTCCAGACTAACTGGGAAATGAATATTTATTATTGTTATGTAAAATAATTTTGGCACACGGCCGAAAGGGGAGTTTTGTGAGGCTGTTCAACACTTTCTATGCTATGCCTAGCTAATGAGGTTCACAACCCAGTCGCTCATTAAAATTGATTCATTCATGACAAGAACTCATCCATCACCTTCCAATCCTCGATATACCATAATGCCACATATTTGCAGGGGGATCTAAAAGAAAGCAAAAAACCCATGAAATGAAAATTTTGTTTTGCATTCACTTGTACCGTTTTCTTTTCTGTCTTCCGTCTCCTTTCATTGTAGTCCTCTGTGCACCAGTGGTAGTACTGCTTTGCTTGGAGTGAAATGATTATAAAAAAAAAATACATTTTTTTTTTTTTTTTTTTTTTTACTAAAATATATTTAAAAAGTATAATGATATGAAAATAAGAAAGGGAAGGGATCGGATGAATACCCAATCTTACTGGGGAATGACTGCAAAAAGTTTTCCCCTTTGCAATTTACAGACAGAAGATAATAAATGTCTGCTGTGATTTTATTCTAGCCAATAAAATAGGCCAGTTTTCAGTTTCATATGACTACTCAGTTTTGAGCTGTTTTGTCTTGAAGTCTGAATGCTACATTCACTTATCCAAAGTTGCTCTTGTGTGTCAGCCCCAATTCTTAGTTTGGGAATTTTTTGCCATACTATTGTTGCTTTTTTTTCCTTTTTTTAATCATTACACCCCAAGCAAGGCAGTTTTACTGCCAATGTTGCACAAGAGGGGGTTACATAATGGGAAAGTGATGAGAAAATGGGGCAGGTTATAGAGGTGTCAGAAGAAGGTAATAGAAGGATGAGAATACTGGTGTGATGGTGGTGGAGATAGGAGATGTCCATTGACCTTACATTTAAATTCTTGGAGATTGTAGCTGTCAGAGAAGCAAGTATATTGGATAGTTCTGTTAATTATTTTGCATTTGACTATTGCTACTCACTCCAAATAGAGAATCGAGGCAGAATGTCTCCTTGTGGGTGAGGGAAGTCACCTAGAGGATGGAAGAGTTAGCAGGGTTTAGCATTGAAACATGTCCTAGTTTGGTTGACTGGGTCCCACTGGTGAACTCTATGACTACTTGCCTACTGCCTTGAATGTCACAAGCAGTTTCTTTAAAGCAGTTGGGGTAAATACATGAATTTTTGTCTTGCTTTTTATATTGTTCTTTTCTTTTGTATTTTGTTATTGTAAACTATATCAATTTTGTTTGTTGAACAGTTTTTTTTTTTTTTAAATTTTTCAATCCTTTCACCCAAAGCAAGGTGGGAATAACATTAGTGCACATAACTTTACAGTGAGAGAAAATACTGGGTAGAGGGGATATTGAAGAAAATACTGGGTAGAGGGGATATTGAAGAAAGAATAAAATGGTATATAAGAAGAGAAAAGATGGCAATTGACACTGCATTTAAGTTTTTGGAGATTGTGGCTGTCAAGTAAACAAAAGGGAGTTTCACAAGAGGGAAGTGTGAGAAAAGAAACTGTTAGAGTAGAAGAGATGGCTACATTTATTTTATTTATGCCACTTCTGTCAGGCAAGATAAAAGAGTTGGTTGAATCAAGTGACTTAACCCAAAGAGTCTTGAGTTCAATACCTGGCTACAGCAGTGGCAAACAAAAAACTTTGAGATTTGAGTTAAATAGAGATAACTAAAACATCCAAAAGTGGCATAACTCATGGAACGAGAACAATCTACCCCAGCGATCAAAATAAAGTGTTTTGTTCAAAATTCCAATCAGCGGAAGAAGGTCAGAGTGTACAATGGCTGAAATGTGAATATGACAATAAAGTCGAGGACAACAATCTGAACAATCTAAATAAATTGTATATATATATATATATATATATATGTGTGTGTGTGTGTGTGTGTGTGTGTGTGTGTGTGTGTGTGTATTTAGGCAGCAAATTTTCTTTTAGACATGTCAGATTAAATAAATTGCAAACATTGTGTCTGCTTATTTTTAATAAAATCCGTTCATACTCACGGATAATCTTTCACGTATTATAATTGAGAGATGTCAGAAATGAGCTGTTATATTGACAGATGTTATTATCATTCATTTCTCAATGTTCCCAAGTACTTTCAATCTTCTTCCGAGATCAGCTTTAGAGGTGTGAGTTATAGTAACAAAATAGAACCGGAAAACTGTGTTGCTATAAATTACTATAAATTTTTTTCTGCATGAAATATAATGTTTGATAAATTGCTTAGCGTTTATTAGAATGTGAAAATTATCTAAAATGGAATTTTTTTATATGTTGTAATGTCATGGTCATGCACGTGTTAATGCATGAAAAAACTTTTTACAAACATTTTAGAACATTACTACAGTATTCATAGCTGATTCTATTAATTGACGGCTCAAGTTTTTTTTTAATGAATATTGCCTCGAGAATCTGTAGTTTTCTTTTTGTTGTTTTCTTGATGTATGATCGATAACACAATTCTCCTATATCAAGAAAACAACAAAAGCAAACTACAGACTCTCAATCCGGTCAGATGATGCGGACTATAAGTGCACAGATGTGTGTGTGGCTGAAACCCCGATTTTGCTTTGTCTTCTTTGTGTGTTAAGAAAAATATGGGGAAAATGCAACAAATAATAGTTATAAAAATATTTGCTCGTAGAATTCATGCAGAGAAAAAATACAAGCGCTGTCGTAATGAAATAGTCGCTGAAGTGGATTGGTTGAGGAGAATGTGTATCGTCACCCAAACCAGAGGTGGTGGTCGCAAACAACCAAGTCATGATCTTGTGGGAATTGAACTTCCAAACAAATTTCATTGTTGAGGCCACAAAATCAGGCATCACAGAAAAAAAAAAAATCAAGAAAATGATTGTGTTTGAAAATAAAATAATATGGTGAGAGCAAAAAGGATTCTTAAAACGTTACCGTCGACATTTGTTGCTCTTTTTCGTTTCTGTGGGAAAATGAAATAATATCGTGAGAATAAATAGGATTCTTAATTAAAACATTTTCGTCGACATTTGTTGCTTTTTGTCTTCAATTCTACCACATTTCGGATCTGGGGTAAAAAAGAAATGCTATGTTGAGAGCAAAAAGGATTCTTAAAACATTTTCGTCAACATTTGTTGCTTTTTGTCTTCAATTCTACCACATTTCGGATCTGTGGGAAAAAAGAAATACTATGTTGAGAGCAAAAAGCATTTTTAAAACATTTTCGTCGACATTTGTTGCTTTTTGTCTTCAATTCTACCACATTTCGGATCTGTGGGAAAAAGAAATACTATGTTGAGAGCAAAAAGCATTCTTAAAACATTTTCGTCGACATTTGTTGCTTTTTGTCTTTAATTCTACCACATTTCGGATCTGGGGGAAAATGAAATGCTATGTTGAGAGCAAAAAGGATTCTTAAAACATTTTCGTCGACATTTGTTGCTTTTTGCCTTTAATTCTTCCACATTTCAGATCTGTGGGAAAATGAAATAAAACCAATAAATAATAAACAACAAAAATAAATAAATTAAGTTATATGAGAAACCGAAATGGGCTTACAGTCATATGTACGATTTTATGACTCCACTTCCTTAAAGGAGGGAATATGTCTGTTTTCACTTTCCCACAAGATCGTTCGGATGTGTTTTTAGCAGCCCCACCCAGGAGGTAAAGATTTAGCCATCCGAACACAGCGATAGGCTGACTTGGGCTCGCGCATGTTTACCCATTCTTATCCTTACTTCCTATAAATTATTTCTGAACCAAAAAGGTAAACGGACATACAAAAAAACTTTTGTATCTTGAGTATGTTTCTATATTCTTTGTTCATTTTTCGCCAACTAAAAATACACGCAAAACCTACAACCATTGTTAATATCCACACTTCCTCATTGATGAATCTATTCTTGGTGTTTTATATGTTTTATAATGTAAACGTCTAAGAAATTGAAAAGTTTTAAAAGTTGACTGACTTCCAGATAGAAGTTGCTAGAATGTTGGTTGTTCAATTCAGTATTGTCCCAATTATCAATGAAGCATTGGAGATTTTACCAATGTACTTAAACAGTAGCTCTAAGAAAATCAGAATAAAACCTTGTATCTCATCGCTTCAGAAGTCTGTATTGCTTGCCACCATACATATTCTTGATAGAAATTCATATGACTTGATGGAGAACACCCATAAGCCAAGGTCTCTGGTTGAAAAAGAAAAAAAGAAAAAAAAGAAGAAACATACAGGAGAAGATGTAGGGATACAGAAAGCGCTTATCTTCCTTTGGTGGAGATAAGTCATGTGGGTCATGTGACAACTATTTAATGACCTCATTCGATACAGTGATAGAAGCGGCAGGTAAATTCAGTTTTGTTTTAAGCTTCTAAACCATAAGTTTGCACACTTTATCTCGCCCCGGCCTGGGCTGATGCTAAATATGCCTCTTCAGCAACTTACAAGCCTATGGTGCAATTTCCCTTTGGGGATATATTTTTCCTAGATATACAATGACTCTCCAGCTCGCAGTCCTTAATCTGGGGAAAACACAAGACTTGCTGTTTCTCATTCCTGGAATATTTCTTTGTCTCTGACAAAGATGAATTCAGCCTATCTGAATTTGGACATCTAAACATGGCTTCTCCAGTCATAGGACTATCTCCATATTATATGTAAAACCCTTTGTTTTTTGTTTCTCCCTACACTCCTATGTGTAGACATATGTAATATATTATTCTCTGCGTGGAATATATATATATATATATATATATATATATATATATATATATATATATATATATATATATATATATATATATATATATATATATATATATATATATATATATATATATATATATATATATATATATATATATATATATATATATGCCATGCGCCGATGGCTTAGGGAGTAGAAACTCCGACTGACACCAAATCGGTCGAGTTTCGATCCCGGCCAGAAGCAAGTGGATATGTCTAGCCACACTGATGAGCTGTGATACAGCGAAACGGGCTTGTATGTGGATGACTAATATATATATATATATAACTTTGTGTATATATTAATAGCATAAAAAGTCTCTCTGAGAAAAAACATGTTTGTCATTCCTTTTCTTTTCAGCATTCGGTTCTGTACGATGTTATTATATCATGGATATAATAATGTCTATAACGAGAGAATTGTAAATGGGAGAATAAATCTTTCTACCATGGCTCTCTCTTGTTATAAAGAAAAATAATATGGAGCAGCAGTGACTTACCTCGGCGACCCAAAAGGGCCAGAGTGGCGTGTATGTTTTGCAAGAGAATGTAGAGAAGGCGAATCGGCGAGCTTCGGACGAATGGAGAATCGGACAGTGATAGAATTGATGTCGCTTGTAGTCATTTTTATTGACTCGTTATGGGTGCTCATTGGCTGAGTGGTAGCTTGGTTGAGTGTATAAAACATGGTATGCTCATTTGAGATCAAAACGCGAAGTAAGAATTTGGTGAACCTATTTGGACTTGTAATACTTTCTTTTCCTGTGGGTTCTTCCAACCAATATATTTTTGGTTTGTTATGTTTTTACGATATAATAAAAATAAGAATATCAATCGGAATGATTGATGTAACTCAACCAATATTTTCCAACACTTAGAGAAGCGTTCAATTTAAGAACACAAAAAGAAAAGACAGTGTTTATTGTTTAATAGTATTTAATATTTCGACAGTATGTCTGTTTTTTAAAATTATGATTAATTTTTTTAATCACAAATGACTGTAATTTCGACGAACATCTTAAGGTGTGCGTTCTGAAAATTTTCTCAGAATCTACCAAACTTTCAGACCCTAAAACATATGAAGGTAATTGCATATGCAAACTACTCACGCCCTGCCATGGATATTGTTCACCAGTCAGTTAAGTGCCATACGTAATACACGCTTGGACGATCATGACTCTTTCGAGACATGACTGACTGGGCAGAACATTATCCCGCAGTAGGTTGCCATTGCTTTCTGCGGTAGACTGGTTGCTAGCCAAGGCTATAGAACCCAACCTGTCCTGTTATTTAACATATAACTGGAGAGAAGAGATGGATCAATACCTTTCCCAAGGGTATTTGTGCGTAAGTGAATGCAAGAAATTCAACTGGAATTCGAACTCGGCTCCCCGATTTCTCGTTCCGAGCCGATAGTAGATAGATCTATCTCTCGCCCGGTTCACACTCCACCCTCGTCTACTGAACAGGTTAAGAGGCTCATCCCTTGTTCCCTGTTTAGGATGTGGTTTCTGGCTTTTTCTTTTCCAATCTTCTCACTTTGTTTTTTCTTTTTTTTTCAATTGGAGTAGATAGATCTATCTCTCGCCCGGTTCACAGTTCACCCTCGTCTACTGAACAGGTTAAGAGGCTCATCCCTTGTTCACTGTTTAGGATGTGGTTTCCGGCTTTCTCTTTTCCAATCTTCTCACTTTGTTTTTTTTTTTTTTTTTTTTTCAATTGGAGTAGATAGATCTATCTATCGCCCGGTTCACACTCCACCCTGGTCTATTGAACAGGTTAAGAGGCTCATCCCTTGTTCCCTGTTTAGGATGTGGTTTCCGGCTTACTCTTTTCCAATCTTTTCACTATTACGTAGCCCCCTACACATCAGTGGCGTTACCGCCTTGCTCGGGGTGATACGATTAAAAAAAAGTATCCACTGCGCCACAACGCACATCCCTAGTGTTACCAGGTTAGAAACTAACACATACGGGACACTTTTAAAAGTGTACGAAACCACAACATTTTTTATTATTGCAACACATTTAGCACCCGAAAGTTTCTTTGCAATTTTAGAATCAGGAAATACTGTTGGTAGTCGTACCTTGTACAATCATTTGAACTGAATGAATAAGGATTACGGACAGTATGAAAGGCTATTGCAACTTCTTTGGCTTTTATTCTTAATCTGGGGTTTCCTGATCAAGGAGTGTTTCACCAGCTTCTTTTGAAGGAGATGCAACACTAAGCTTGTGCTATGCTGTTTCCATGCGTTGCTTCATATTAGACTTTTAACCATCTTCATTCAATCATGAAAGTGCAATTGCATACAACACAGTTTGCTTCAAAACAGCTTTTGTCTTGTTTTATAAATTTCCATTTGTTCGAATATTCATCACGGAATTTACACTTACATTTTATCTTTTTGGGATGGATGAATGGGTTAGCAAGTGCGTTGTGGTGCAGTGGATATCGGCTCGAAACGAGAAATTGGAGAGTTGAATTCCTTGCATTCACTTACGCTCAAAAACCTTTAGGAAAGGTATTAATCCGTCTCTTCTCCCTCTAGCTATGAGTCAAATAATAGGACAGATTGGGTTCTATAGCCTTCATTGGCAACCAGTCTACCGCAGAAAGTAACGGGCAACCTACTGCGGGATAATCTTCTGCCCAGTCAGTCATGTCTCTTTCGAGATATGATCGCCGAAAGCGTGTATCACGTATAGCACTTAACTGACTAAGTTAGTTTTTAATTTCGAAAAAAAAAAAAAAAAAAGGGTGGGCGCTGTGGCAAGTAGTAATAACACACTTTGTTGACAGTATGATTCAATGATACAGAACTGCACGGTGTCATAGTCGGTAAACATATCGGTAACACTGTTGTTGTCCTCAGTCAACCATAGCAGCTGAACAAGTTACCAACACGTTAGTTTTGTTTAAACGTCCAGCAACACTAGTTTCCTCATTACATTTGAATTATTTTCATCAAGAGAATCTGAGAAAAGTAAGCGTAATTACTTATAAAGTGTTATAGTCCCCTGCTACGAGGAATAGACTCTTCTTCTTCTTCTTCTTCTTCTTCTTCTTCTTCTTCTATGTGCCCTGTCCCTTCAGGACGTAGGCGATCATGGCTCTCCACGTCTCCCTATCCCTTGTGGCTCTTAGTATGTTTGCTCCTGTTGCTCCTGGCAACCCCCGTTCCGTCATCCACCTGATCAGGCCCTGCAAATACGTTATCCGCTGCCTTCCTCTGTCTCTCCTTCCTTCTATCTGTCCAGTCAGTATCAGATTCTCCAGGCTCTCCTTCCTCATTGCATGTCCCAGGAACTTCAGTTGTCTCTTCCTGATGCTCAGCATTAATTTCCTTTTTGTTGCCATTCTTTCTAACACCTCGTCGTTGCTTGTATGCTAAGTCCACGATATCCGTAGCATCCTTCTGTAGAACCACATTTCGGCCGCTTCCAGTTTTGTCCTCATTTTCGATGATATTGTCCAGCATTCACAGCCGTATTGAAGAACTGACATCACGTAGCAGTCTAACACTCTTTTCTTCGTTTCTATTGAGATTTTCCTGTGTGTTAGTATTTTGCTCATCTTCTGGAACGCGTCCTTTGCCATGCCAACTCGCCTTTTCCTCTTACTATATAATTAATTACCTGCAGGAGGCAGTTAGTACGCAGTTAAAAGCCAGCTACTAGTCAGAAGCGTGACTGTACCGTTCGGACTTACTTATTTTTATTTACTTATCATGAAAACTTATTTGTATCTATGTTCTTGTTATACTAATACACTGTTTTGGACCTACCTTCTGTGTTCCGTGTCTTACTTCCGACCAAACCGGTCACTACAACTTTGCGGCAAAGTTTCGCTGCAATAACTCCCAACAAATTGGCAACAAAGATTTGCGTTAAGATTTGCCACAACCAAATTGGCTTCGAAGATCCACATCATAAAGCTATAACCAAAAAACAAACAAAACAAAAATTTATTATGAAGTTTGAAAATGAACTAAATACAGGACATTTGGGGTGTGTGTACCTGAAAAGACAATACGGTGTCGGATTCGTAAAATCTAATTGCACAAAAAATCCAAGCATAGATACCTACACATTTTCTCTAGCCAATTAAAAAAGCATACACATATAATTCATATACCAATAAAAAATCTTTTTTCGTGTGACAGTTGGCTTACAAACTTTACCGTGTGCGTACGACTTCGTAAACAAATTGGGTAAATTTCTCATTTATTAACCATCAGGATTTAGAGAAAAATCTACAATCAGAGTATATCCCATATGTCAGAAACATAAATAGCGTGAAGTTTTGTTTTGTTACCAGAGAGAATCCAGTTGTCAACTGGACGCCACGTCCAAGAGACATGCATTTGCTTACTTCCTCTTTTCATTGCAACCATTGATTCTCCTTTTTTTTTTTACTAATTAACTGTTGGGGAAAAAAGTAAAAAGAAGATCAAAGACATCACTTCTGTCCTTTTTCTCACTAAGGAAATAACTTTTCGCTGACTACTATAACATACACACACAAACACGCACAGCGAAATAAAAACGTCATTTCTGAAACAAATCCATTACACATTATTCAACCGACTTGAAAATGAACTCAACACACACACACACACACACACACACACACACACACACACACACACACACACACACACACACTCTCTCTCTCTCTCTCTCTCTATCTCTCGAAAGGAGAGACTTTATGCTGTGAGAAATATTCACACATAACTCAGTGCTTAGGCAGAGGAAGGAAACAGTCAGACAAACAAGACATACCTGATAAAGTAAAACAATTTATTGTCTTGCAAAAACTGATTTTGCGGCTACTTCGTAGCCTGGTATAGTCCTTCTCGCTGCGTAGCTTGTTAGTTCCTTCGTCTGAGAAGGGTATGGGAAACCACGAGGAACGGCGGTCCGCGACGTACAGGAAATTCTGGGGTCAGCTTCTTCTGCAGTTCCATTCGGTCGAAAGTCGATAGTTCTTAGAGAATTTTTCTCTCAGATGGATAGGCATTGCCCAAAGGGTTTCCTTATAAGAAAGGAAGGATGTCGAGATATTTTCTCTGATAAGGTTGAGGCTGTTAGCCCAATGGGTCTCCAATACTATGGAGAGATGGTCTCGATATAGCGAGACATGAGGGTGCCAATTGTTGGCCCCGCTGGTTGAATCTCGGCACGTTGATCTCCGAAGCTGTCCGTGCCAACCGAGCAAGCAAGTCGGTGCAAAAAGGAAAAAAGGCTAAAAAAAAAGGCGCGAGCCTCTTCCTGGCGTAAAGGCCCGCCTCAAGTCCAAGACGAGGTTCGGGTCTTCGGCCAATCAGGAGACCTGTTATATCTGTAAATTTCCAACAATGCTGAGTTTTAAATCAACAAAATAATTTGTCAATTTCTCTCGTTAAATAATAAAATTTATTTTACAAACGAGAACATTTGATTCTTTCTTTTCATGTTTGTTCAACAGAATTTGTTAATTTCGGTGGGTTCGGTTATGGTTGACATAAGCATAACTAATCCCTGACCACAACGGGACAAAAAAAATTATCCAACACGGGACATGTCCAGTTTATTAGGGACGTTTTGCATCCCAGTCCATGGAGGAATGAATAAAATGACAGAATTCCATATACTACTTGATTAATTGCTTTTGCTAATTAATCAACTCACAGAAAATTTAAAAGTGAGCACGATCATCATATGTAATGCTGAAGTTTACGCTGGTTGTTTCATTTGTTTTACTTTTTTTTTGTCGCATTTTTGATTACTAGAGAACTGTTTTAAGACAAGAGATGCTTGCAAAAATAAATAAATAAATAAAATATAAATAAAATTATATAAATAAAAAATGTCGAAATATTGTTAAATATTTTCTTTTTCTTTTTTTAATTCGTCCTTTTAAGTGTTAAAAAATAACTACGAATCACAATAAAATGGTAACATGCACGTAATTCTGTGACTCTTAAATAAGATCAATATATATGTATTTTGTATGTGTGAAATTCCGTAGTGTTTTCGCTCAATCTAAAAGTATGGCATTTATTTTCGATATTTTTTCAAGATGTGATGTTTTGAATATTGTTTTTCATCGACAAAACTTTTTTTACTCTCTAAATCTAATGTTATTGTCTCCCTTATACTGGCACAGCCTTACCCCATTCCCTTGCTGAAAAATCTGTTTAAAATAACCCCCAACTCCTACCCTCAACACCGAATCTCCGTTTCTTCACTATTTGCCGAGTATCTTCCCATCTCTTTCTGAAACCAAACCTATCTTTCCCAGAACTCGGGTCTACTGTTCTGTTCCTTGTCAAAATGGCTGCTTTCTAGTTTGTTTTTTTCTCGTCTTTCTTCTCCTTTTTGGTTGGAATGTTTCTTTTTTTTCACTCTCCCATTTGGAACCTGTCTCTATTTTTTGTCATTTTTATTTTTTTATCTTTCACTTCTTCAAAGTGCTGTTTTAGATAGGGGCAAGGTATAAAGAAAGTTATACTTCCCTTATCCTTGTTACCCCCCATACCTGACCCCCCCATCCTTACCCCTCCACCTATCTAACCCCTCCCTACACCCACACACCCTTGCATGGTGCAAGGGGGACAACTCCCGATTTTAAATCTGTTTCTTTGCTGGGTTTTGGAAATTAATATCAAGAAAAAACGTAATAAAATTGATTTTTTAAAAACCTTGTCCATAAAAGAAAAATAAAAAAATAAATAAATAATCAAAAAGCTACAGAGTGAACGACTATAAATAAAAGAGAAGAAAAGAAAGAAATAAAAGTATGAAATAAAAAGAAAAAAAGAAAAAGAAAAAGAAAGGTATTGAAAGAAATGAAAATAAAAAAGAAGAAAGTCAAAAAATTCTGGAAATGAAAAAAAAAATGAAAGCAATAATTAAAGACAGACTTGAAGAAACTAAATTTTAAAAAATGAGTAAAAAATGTTAAGTAATTAAAGAAAGAAAGAAAAAGAAAAGACAGAAAAGAACAAGAAGAACAAAGAAATAAAGAAAAAGAAAGAAAAAGAAAGAAAATTGAAGAAAATAATCGAAAAAAGAATGTAAAAGAAAAAGAAAAAGTGGAAAAAAATTTAAAAAGATAAAAATAAGAAAACAATAAATCGAAGGAAATAAAATAATAGAAGTAAATAAATAAAAATGAAAAGAAAAAAATAAATAAAAAGAAAATTAGAAAAAATAAAAGCATCAAAAAGAAGAAAAGTAAAGAAAAAGAAAGAGCGAAGGAAATATTTAAGAACTAAAAACTAGAAAAGAAATAAAGAAAAAGCATTGTTGGAAGAAAATAAATGATAAAAGTAAAAATATTTCTGGATTGTTCTGAAGCAAGTTAGCAATATCAACACTGTTCTTACACTTTCTTCCTTCTCCTCTTATATATATATATATATATATATATATATATATATATATATATTATAAGAAAGTAAAAGTACAGGTAGATTAAAACCCACTGCTCAAACATTTACTTTTATAAAGAGTGCTCGATACAAAGTAGAGCTTAAGAAGAACGCCATTGTTCTGAAGCATAAACATTTTTGTGCAGTGATATAATGCTTTTATAAACCATTGTAATAAAAAAAAAATTAGAATATATATATATATAATCATCCGCAGACAGATCTGTTTCGCTGTATCACAGCATATCAGTACGTTGAGACATCCGATTGCTTTTTATCCAGGATTCAAACCCGACTGAATTGGCATCAGTCGGCGATTCTACCTCTGAGCTATGGGCGCTCGGTAGAAGGAGGCAAACATTTTAGCGTGTATATTATCATTATACACGCCTAATAGCTGAGAGTTTTCTAATTAATTGCTGAATGAATGATGCGTAGAAGCCAGAGTAGCTGCTGTTTTTCAAAGTCTACCATTCTTCCAGAGTGCTCAATCAGGGTGTGAGAGCGTAAATATGAAAAAAAAAGAAAAATAAAATAAAAAAATGAAAAATAACAGAAACATGTGTATCCACTAAAAATAACATTTACAATGATGTTGGATGTGCGTCGTGGTGCAGTGGATATCAGCACGGAATGATAAATTAGAGCTGAGATCAAATTGCTGTTGAATTTGTTGCATTCACTTATGGCAAAATACCCTTGGAAAAGGTACTAATCTGTTTCTTCCCCCCAGCTAGGGGTCACATAACAGAACAGATTGCATTCTATAGCCTTGGTTGGCAAACAGTCTATTGCAGAAAGTAATGGCAACCAACTGCTTGAAAATCTTCAGTAATGTTTCTTTCATGATCATGATCGCCCAAGTGTGTATCACGTATGGTACTTAACTGACTGGTTTAAAAACAAAGAAACCATGAATTCCCTTGAAATGCGCACACACACACACACACACACACACACACACACACACACATATATATATATATATATATATATATATTAATCATTTCACCCCAAGCAAGGAGAGACCACCACTAGTATGCAGGGAATTACAGTGAGAGAAAAGACTACATACAGTGAGTACTGAAGCAGGGATAAAACATGCACTGTATTAAAGAAGATCGAAGATGGTGATTGATGTTGCATTTATATTTTAGGAGATTGTAGCTATCAGGGAAGCAAGTAAACAGAAGGGATTTGCAATATAATTGATCCTAATCTGGCATCTTGACTTCAGTCACTGTCTCATCAACATAAGGTAGCTTTTTTTTATCATTTCACCCCAAGCAAGGCATTCTACTGCCACTGTTGCAGGGGGTTACATAGGGGAAAGTGATTAGAAGGAGCGGTTAGTTATAGGAAATGTCAGGAGGAGGATAATAGACAGCTGAGAATACCGAGAATGGGGTGGTGTAGATGGAAAAAAGTGCTTGAGAGAATGGATGCGAGTTAGTGAGATAGATGTCTATTGATCTTACATTTAAATTCCAGTAGATTGTAGCTGTCAAGAAAGCAAGTATACAGAAGGGAATTCCACAGGCGGGAAGTGCGTGCAAAGAAGCTGTTAGAGTAGAAATTGTGGTTACATTTTATCGGTCTCACTGTAAAAGAGTGGGACCTAGTTTCTAATCTAGTAGCTCGTGTAAAGTCATACATAGGGGGCACCAGTGATCTAAGTTCATTGGAGCAGAAGCCGTGAAAGTATTTATAGAAGACGCACAGGAAAGCCACGTCACGCCGGAGAGATAACGACTGTAGCCGAGCTGCCAAGTCGGTATTGATTAAATTACAGATTTTCCGTTGGAATTTGTCAAGAACCCCAAGGTGAATAGCAGGGGCACTCGACCAGGTGTGGTAGCAGTATTCAGTACACGGGCGGATGGTAGATTTATATATGTGCAGGATGGACTCAGACAGGAAAAACTTCCTGGCCCTGCACAGTGAACCGACCTTCTTGGCAGCGTATTTAGCAATGTATTCGATATAGTCATTCCACTTGAGGTCCGCTGAGAGCGTGAGGCCAAGAAGGCGTCGTATTTTACTCTCAGTGAGGCTAGCCTGTTCCATGCTAATGGGGGTGGGTAGGAGTGATTGTCTATGATGGTTAATAGATAGCAGCTTCGTTTTGGAAGAATTAATATTTACGAGCCATTTCTTACCCCAGTCCACCACGGATTGGAGGTCCTTCTCAAGCTCTGCAGCGAGGTTCGCTTTGTCAACCTCAGCAGATTTTTGATCGAGGCGAGAGTAAACGGTGGTGTGGTCAGCGTACATGCCTACTTGGGATCTTATTACATCGGGGAGATCGTTAATGTAGATCAGAAAAAGCGTAGGACCTAGAGTAGAGCCTTGAGGGACACCTGCGTTGTTTTGGGAGGCATGTCCGTTCAATACTACCTTCACTGTGCGATTTGAGAGAAATGACTAGATTAGGTCAAACAAATGTCCAGTTATATCATTGCTCCGTAGCTTGCGTAGAAGGCCAGCATGCCAGACTCTGTCAAACGCTTTGGAAATTTCCGGGGCAACAGTTAGAGCTTCGTCATTCTTGCCGAGAGCCTGGTATATATACTCAGTGATGGTCATTAGCATATTTGCAGTAGACATGGTGAAGTGCAAATCACACTGTTTGTCCGAGAAGGGTCTGTGGGCTGTGAGATGCTGAACCACTTTGGTGTTGATAATAGCTTCGAACACTTTGCCAAAGATCGGTAGGAGGCTGATAGGGCAATAATTAGTGGGGACCGAGGGTCCTCCAGTATTCTTAAATATAGGAACTACAGAGGAAGACTTCCACCAGGTAGGAAAGCAGGAAGCAGATAGGCAGTAGTTGTAGAGCTTAGAGATGAGAGAGAAGAGTTCAGGGGTACATTTCTTCAAAACTATGATTGGGATTCCGTCACCTCCGCTCGCTTTGAGATTATGTTAGAGACCAGCGAGGGGGTAATGTGGACGTTATTCAGTTGGGCCTCAGTTCTAGGTGGGAAGTCGAGTGTAGATACTCCAGACGAATCCAGTCTCGAATCTGTGAGCAAAGCATTCAGCCTTGTCCGCTGAAGAGGTGAGAACCTCAAATTCATTGATTAGAGGTAGGTTTTGAGGTTTTACTGTTGTTAAGCACACTTTTACAGAGTCGCCAGTAGTCTTTGGTGCCGAACTTACGGGATGCTATGCGCTGCTTCATTCTGGCAGCAAACAACATCTTAGTTCAGTGTGTCGTGCCAGTATTATATACTCCCTCTGAGTATATATATATATATATATATATATATATATATATATCCGCAGAGAGATCTGTTTCGCTGTGTCACAGCTCATCAGTATGGTTAGACATCCAATTGCTTTTTACTCAGGATTGAAATTCTGCTCTGACTATGGGCACTCGGTAGAAGGAGGCAGACTTTTAGCGTGTGATATATCATGTATTCATACGCTAGTAGTGAGAGTGTTCTAATTCATTACTGAATGAACGATGCGTAGATGCTAGAGTAGCTACTGTTTTTTCAAAATCTACCACTCTTCCAGAGTGCCCAGTCAGGGTGTGAGAGCAGTAATTCATAGGGCAAACGATGCTGATAAAACGCCCAAGACGAAAATTAAATTTTCTGCAAATTTGAAATCTCTCACTATGACTAGACAACAGTAATTAAACTTCAACGCTTTGCAATTCAAAATTCTTTCGTCGGGGAACACACTCAACCCAACTTTCATGGGGACTGGCTTCTTCGTCGTCTTCTTTTTCACAAAATGTCAGCGAAAAGAATAAACTGAATGTAAATAAAATATAATCATGTTTTACTTTTATTTTTTTTAAACAAGCTAGTGACATGCCGTGGGTGAAGGAGGTTCTTTGGTCTGAATTGTCAGCACCCCAGCATACAGAAAAGACCCGCCAGCCTGAGAAGGCCAGCCTTCTCTCCGAACTGTTCTCAATTCAACTTGTCTCGGTGACTGTTGAAATCAAACTCTCAACTTCAAAACTTTTACAATTACTATTAAAAATTTCAAATCGTCAGTTTGGCGTCACTTCCGCTCTACTGACAGCTGTCTTCTGGTGCAATTTTGTCTCTATAGGAGCCAACCTCTGTGACCGTGCTATCCATAACAAAACTCGAAATCCAACATGTATTCTGTTTTGCACCTGTTTGACATTTTCCACCATACCCATTTTTTCAAATTTTAAAATATTGGCGTCACCCAGCGTAAATACACTTCGTGTTAAAACTCTACACCAACCAAGTAAAGAATCCAGAAGAATGTTTTTCTAATCAGAATCCATCTTGCACATTTATAAATCTACTATTCGTCCGTTCATTGAATACTGTTGCCATATCTGGTTGGGTGATCATGCAATTCATTTCGTGGTTCTTGACAAAATACAATGAAGGATATGCAATGTAATCGATCCTGAATTGATATCTCGTTTTTAGTTACTTTCTCACTGACGTGACGTGGCTTCCCTCTATCTTTTCTACAATCATTTCAATGGCAACTACCCTGACGAGCTTTTTTCCTTGGTGAGCCGACTACATGAATTTAAGCATGCTACTAGATTGGTATCCAAGTACCATCTTTTTAACATTGAAATAGTTAAATGAAATTACTTCTACTCCAACGGTCTCTTTTCTCGTACTCCTCGCCTGCCGAACTCCCTTTCGTTTCCTTGCTTCCCTGAAAGCTGCAATCTTCAAAATTTTAAATGCAACGTCAATTGCCATTTTCTTCTGTCTTCTTGAACGTCATTTATATTTTATTCTTTTATCAGTCCTCCTCATTCTTAGTTTTCTCTTTAACTTTCACTTCCTGTAATCTCCCCTGCATAGTAGTGACATTTCCGTCTTGCTTGGAATGCGACGATTAAAATGATTAAAAGAAAAATGCAAAATACTAGTTTTCCATGTTGCTGCCATATCCGGATATATATTCAGGGATCCTTGAAAAAATCCAAATAAGAATCTGCAATGTTATTAGTCCTGTTCTGATATCACGACTTCAGTCACTTTCCCATCACCATAACCTAGCTTCCTTGTCTTGTCTATAAATACGTTCACGGTAAATATTTGGAGCAACTTGCCTCTCTTCTACCCGTACACTATGAATTTAAACGCATTACTAGGTTGGCGGCTAGATCTCATCATTTTGCAGTCGAAAAGACTGTATATTTTATGCTAGCAATTCATTGTTTCACACTTCTCATGTGTGGATTTCTTTCTTGGCTTCTTGCTTTCCAGTCAAGTTTGATGTTCGAAAATTTAAACGTAGTGTTAACAGTTGTCTTCAATTGTCTTAAATTTAGTTCTCGCTCCTTAATAGTGTTTTTGTTGTATTCTCAATAACCCTCTGTGTGTTAATAGCTCTGTTGCTTTGCTTGGGGTGAAATAATTTAAAAAATCATAACCAAAAATAATCAAGGAACTATGCCATACTCATAGAAATCTGTACTATTTAAATATCTGAGAAGTGTTAAAAAAAGGAAATAAATTCTTTTCAGTCAATTTAAATTATTTTTTTGAAATACAGGAGAATATTTTACTTAGTGGAAATATTAAATTTAATCTGTTAACTTGGAAATAAAACTAAAATAAAATCTCCAAGAAAGATGTTTCATTTTTAAAAATTAATTTAAGTATCATTTGTCTTAAGTTTTTTTTTTTTAGGTACCTAGCGATATTAGATGATGAAAAGTATTTTATACTGAAATGCGAAGGCATACTGGAATAGCAAATGATGTCTTCCAAATCTAAGCAAAGTATCAAGAAGTAGGAACAGGTTCTGAATTACCATGCAATACCAATCCTTTTTATGTGGCAGTAAATGATGGGCAATTTCCTCACAGATAAAGAGAAAACTTGAATCAACAGAGATGTGGTTCGACAGAAGGATGCTGAGAAAATCATACATTGAACTTGAGAATAATGAAGAATTTTTAAGGAAGATGGAAACAAAAAAAAGAAACACTTGTACATAGAATCAGAAAAAAGACGCAGCTGAAATTTCTGGGACTTATAATGTGGAAAGAGTGCTTAGAGAGTTTGACACTCACAAATTATACTGAAGGCAAGAGAGACAGTGGGAAACAAGTAACTATCCTAATAAATAAAAAAGGAATGGAAAAGAGCTAAACATTACTTCGAGCTACAAAGGATAGAAAGTTGTGGAGAGTAATATTCTGATGGGGTACAGCATATAAAAACGTTGCTGAAAGAGTTTTTTTCCTGTATCTAGTACTTTCAAAGGGAATCAATATTGAGCATCAGGAAGAGACAACTGAAGTTCCTGGGACATGCAGTGAGGAAGGAGGGCTTGGAGAACCTGATATTAACGGGCCAGATAGAGGGAAAAACACACAGAGGAAACAGCGGATAACATATTTGAAGGGCCTAAGCAGATGGATGATAGAAAGGGGCTGGCGAAATGTTATAGGAGAAAGCGTGCTAACAGCCACCAGGGATAGGGAGACGCGGAAGGCCATGATCGCCTACGTCCTAAAAAGGACAAGGCACATAGAAGAAGAAGAAGAAGAAGAAGAAGAAGAAGAAGAAGAAGAAGAAGTTTCAGATGTGGTTTATCATGGCTGCCCACAACTTTCTGTCTGTTTCCACTCTTTACTATTCCTATTTGTCTCTTTTCTGCTCCTTAAATAGTTAAATCTCACGTCCCCCACTGCTTCTATATTCTAACAGTGTTCATATCCTGTTTTTGGTTTCCATAAATGTCTAGCAAGCATTGGGTATCCACGCTGAAAAATCCAATGATACATCTCTGCTTCTCTTTGTATGCACTTTCATGTCTCGCCATTTTGCCAAACTGCTTCTCAGCTGCTCTATGTAACGAGGCAAAACAGTTATGGGTTATTGGCAAGGAAGTTCACTCTCAACTATTCCTACCCCAAACAGCTGCCTCAGACATTGTGAGCTAGCATAACAAAATAGAAGGCATTAATTTCGGAGCCACCCTTGTAGTTTTGTTTTCATGATTAAAATCGAGACAACTTGCATTTTTACCTTTTTTTCTGTTTTACAAGATGTACAAAGAAAAAAGTATTTTTACCAAGATGGATGATAGTTTTTATGATTTGGAAAGAAAATCTAACTAATAAATTAGAAATGAAATTGTGCATTTTATGTCTATTATCGATGTCTGCTGTAGTGCTTGTGATGACACAAGAATTCTTTTTATTACGAAATATTTCCTTCGTTAATGTTTTTTCTTTGCCTAGTTTACTGTCTGTTTTACAACATGTCTCCTCTTGAATAGAATGCAGATAAAAGGAAATGAGTGAAAGTTAAAAGACAGAAGAAAAAATAAGTAGAACAAGAAAAGCAGACAGGAAAATAAGAAAAGAAAGGAAAAGAAGAAAAGAAAAGGAAAGAAAAAAAGGAACGAAATAAGAAAGGAAAGAAGAAAGGAAAGAAATAAGAAAGAAAGGAAAGAAAAGAGAAAGAAAGGAAAGAAATAAGAAAGAAAGAAAAAAGTGAGAAGTAGAAAGGAAAGGGATAGAAGAAAAGAATGAAGAAAGAATGGTAAGGAAGAAAGGAAAAGAAAAGGATCAAAGAAAAAAGAAAGAAGGCAAAGGAAATAAGAAAAACTGGTATAAGAAGAAAAGGGGGAAGAAAAAAGAAAATGTAAAGACGAAAGTAAAGGAATCAAGGACGGGAGAAGAAGAAAGAAAAGGTAAAGGAAGAAAGTAAATGAAAAGAAAATAAGGAAGGAAAAAGAAGGATAAAGATAAAATAGAAAATAGAAAACATAGAAAGTAAGCTAGAAACCGCAAGAGAAAATAATTGTGGAGAAGGGAGAAGAAAATGACGATGAAAAAAAAAAAAAAAAAAGAATGAAAGTGAGGATAAAAAATTGACAGGCAGGGAAATGAAAGTGAGAAAGAAAAGCAGAAGGAAAATAATGGCAATAAAAATAAGAAGACAAACAACAATTACAAGTTTGAACAAATGGATAGAAGAATAGGGCTGAAGGGAAATAACGAAAAGACAAAATTTATTAAGAGCCACAAACGACAGAAAATTATGGAAATGATGAAGAAGAAGGAGGAGAGGGAAAGGAGAAGAAGGATGAGGAGAAGAAGGATGATGACGATGATGCGGCGCAATTGAGAAGAAAGGAAAGGAAGATAAACAGGGTTGAAAGAGAACGAAAAAACGAAGGATTAAGGAAAACAGAAAAGAAAAAGAGGAAGAGGAAGAAGAGAAGCAAAGTGATAGAAAGAAGAAAGAGAGAGAGAGAGAGAGAGAGAGAGAGAGAGAGAGAGAGCAGGGGTGGGTATCATTTCTGGAACTCTAATTCAGCCATTATTTTTTTCTATGCTTCATGCCCCATTTAAGGTACCTACCTTGCCAGACTTTTAGGTCTTGTAAATTACATAAACATTGGCCTTCAGTGCCAACACCATCACTCGCCACCACCATCACTCGCCACCACAACCTCCTCTGTGGTTTGTTTGTAGGATTTTCACCATTGTTCCTTTGTACACTGTAGTTGATATGTTGTACATGTATACACACGCACATCCACACGCGTAAGAAACGATATGTAAATATAGAAAGTACAAGCGAGTATAGTTTTTAATGTTTTTATTTTATTTTTTATTTTTTTAGTTTTTTTTTAGTTTTTTAACTTCAAATAAGGCAATAATACCACTAGGACACAAGGGGTTAGTGCGAAAAAAAAAATGAATGAGAAAGGACAATGAAAGAACAAAATGTATGAAGACAATTTATGGCGATGTGCATTGCCTTTAAACTTTTGAAAATTGGAGGTAGCAGGAAAGAAAACAAATTGGAAGGCACTTCCGTAGGCGAGAAAAGAAAATATTAAAGTAAAACAGACGGTTGCATCTCACTAATTAAACAGTAAAATGCTGAGACCTAGTTGCCAATCTAGTAGCACACACTTAAATTCGTGCAGTCGAGGCACTAAAGAGGAAAGCTCATCATAACAATTGCCATATAAATATTTGACTACGCTATGGAACTGAATGAATTATTATTTTATTAGTATCCTGTTATTATGGGCTCCTTGATATTCTATAACCTTCATTATTCTTTTAATCATTGGTTTTAACTTTTCTATTGCTTTGGCTTCAACAAGACTGAAAAAAATTATTTTTAAAATCTCTAAATAAATATGTCTCGTAATACGATAACATTGCCATTCTTCTTTTCTGTGATATGTCCCTTCAAGACATAAGCAAACATGACCCTTTACAACCTCCTGTCATTTGTAGATCTTAGCAATATTTTTTTTACTGTACTTCCTACTCCCTGTTTTGTATTCATTTACACAATCTTTTTAATTCGGGTCTTGCAACTTGTCTCCCAGACATTTTGCATGATGAATGCTTAGTTGATAAAAGAATGATGGGGTTTGATCACCTAAAACATTAGTCTAAAACATTACAGGTTACTATGGGCTCTTTGACCTTCTATAACCTTCATTAGTCTCTTCATTGTTGATTATCTAAACTTTTCTATTGCTTCAACAATATATATATATATATATTTCTTTTTTTAATCATTTTACCTCAAGTCTCAAGCAAGGCGGGACTTCTAATCGTACGCAGAGGATTACAGTGAGGGGGAAAAAAGGATGCAGGGGTATTGAGGGAAGGAGAAAACATGAACAGGATTCAAGAAAATAGAAGATGCCGACTGACCTTGCGCATAAATTCGAGAAGATTGTATCTCTAAGGGAAGCAAGCAAATGGAAGATAATTCCACCGGCAGGAAGCGCGCAGAAAGAAACTGTTGAAGTAGAAGTAGCAGTTATATTTAACTATTTCAGTGATAAAAGTGTAGGACCTGGATGCCAATTTAGTAGAATACTTAAATTCATGTGGTTGGGGTACAAGGAAAGAAAATATTTGTCAAAAAGACAAAGGGAAGTCATGTCACATCGGCGAGAAAGTGACTGAAGTTGAGATGCCAAATCAGAATTGATTACATTTCAGATCCTTCTCTCGATTTTGTCAAGATCCTAAAGATGAATAGCAGGAGCATCCGGCCAGATTTGAAATGAGTATTCAATGCATGGACGAATGGTAGATTTATAAATGTGCAAGATGGATTCTGACAAGAAAAAATCTTTCTGGCACGATACAGTAACCTAAATTTCCTAGCAGTAGATGCAGCTATAGATGCGATATTGTCGTTCCTCTTCAGTTGGGTTGAAAAAGTGAATTCAAGGAGGCGCAGTGTGTTGCTCTAAAACATCCAATCTTGGGCAGCTTAAGTAGTTTTGCGAGTTTTTTCAATCATTTCACCCTAAGCAATGCAGGACCGCCACTAGTACTCAAGGGCTTACAGTGAGAGAAAAGACTGGTTACAGAGGTATTGAGGAATGATAAAACATGAATGAGATTAAAAAAATAAAAAATGGCAATTGACGTTGTGTTGAAACTTTTGAAGATTGTAGCTAAAAAGTCAACAAGTAAACGGTAATCTCTGAGTGGGATGTGCGAGAAAAGAAACTATTAGAGTAGAAGTGAGTTGTAACATTTAACTATTTCAACGGAAAAATATGGGACTTAGATGCAGTCTAGTAGCAGACTTAAATTTATGTGATCAGAGCACCATAAAAAACTTTTTTAGAGCAATTGCCATTAAAATGTTTGTAGAAAAGACAGAAGGGAGCCACGTTATGTCGGTGAGAAGGTAAATAAAGTTGAGATGCCAAGTTAAGATCGATTACACTGTAGATCCTTCTTTAGGTTTTACAATAACACACGGACCAGATATAGCAACAGTATTTAATGCGTAGACGAATGGTAGGTTCATCAATGTGCAAAATGTGCAAAACCTTCTGGCACGACACAGTGACGCAAGTTTCCTAGCAGTAGATGCAGTTATTGATTCAATGTCCTCGTTCCTCTTCAGGTCGGTTGAAAAAGTGAAGTCAAGGAGGCACAGTGTTTTGTGTCCCAGGAGATTAGCATCAGCCATTCTGTTGGTGAGCACTAATGTTTGTTTATGGTTGTTGAAGGAGAGCAGTTTATTTTGGAGGCATTAATATGTACAAGTAATTTCTTGCCCCAGTTAACCACTGATTGAATGTCTTTTTTTAAGAGCAGCAGCCAGATTTACTTTGTCAGCCATGGCGGATTTTCTATTCAGACGGATTTGTTTATTACCTGAGACCTTCGCTTAAATACAGTTTCACTCTCTTAAATATATATTTCTTGGTTATTGGAGATGTTGGAAGTCATTGAAATAATTCAATGTTTTTGAAACCTTTTTACTATGATAGGTTGTTGGTTCGCTGAATTTAAAAGAGCAATGTTTTGCATAGGATGTTGGTTTGCTGAATTTAAAAGAGCAATGTCTTGCATAGGTTGTTGGTTCGCTGAATTTAAAAGAGTAATGTCTTGCATAGGATGTTGGTTCGTTGAATTTAAAAGAGCAATGTCTTGCATAGGTTGTTATTCAAGTGAATTTAAAAGAGCAATGTCTTGCATAGGATGTTGGTTCGCTGAATTTAAAAGATCAATGTCTTGCATAGGTTGTTGGTTCGTTGAATTTAAAAGATCAATGTCTTGCATAGGATGTTGGTTCGCTGAATTTAAAAGAGCAATGTCTTGCATAGATTGTTATTCGAATTTAAAAGAGCCATGTTCTACAGTTTGTCTTCGTTGAATTTAAAAGATCAATGTCTTGCATAGATGTTGGTTTGTTGAATTTAAAAGAGCAATGTCTTGCATAGGTTGTTGGTTCGCTGAATTTAAAAGATCAATGTCTTGCATAGGTTGTTGGTTCGCTGAATTTAAAAGATCAATGTTCTGTATAGTTTGTTGGTTCGTTGAATTTAAAAGAGCAACGTCTTGCATAGGATGTTGGTTCGGGAATTTAAAAGAGCAATGTCTTGCACAGTTGTTGTCTGCCACTGAAAAGAGCAATGTCTTGCATAGGTTGTTGGTTCGCTGAATTTAAAAGATCAATGTCTTCGTATAGGTTGTTGGTTCGTTGAATTTAAAAGATCAATGTCTTGCATAGTTTGTTGGTCGTTGACCAAAAGAGCAATGTCTTGCATAGGATGTTGGTTCGGTTGAATTTAAAAGAGCAATGTCTTGTAGACAGGTTGTTGGTTCGCTGAATTGAAAAGAGCAATGTCTTGCATAGGTTGTTGGTTCGCTTAAATTTAAAAGATCAATGTCTTGCATAGTTTGTTGGTTCGTTGAATTTAAAAGAGCAATGTCTTGCATAGGATGTTGTAATTCGCTGAATTTAAAAGAGCAACAGTCTTTAGATGCTGGCTCGAATTTAAAAGAGCATTGTCTTGCATAGGATGTTGGCCTGCTGAATTTAAAAGAGCAATGTCTTGCATAGGTTGTTGGTTCGCTGAATTTAAAAGAGCAATGTCTTGCATAGGTTGTTGGTTCGCTGAATTGAAAAGATCAATGTCTGTATAGTTTGTTGGTTCGCTGAATTTAAAGATCAATGTCTTGCATAGTTTGTTGGTTCGTTGAATTTAAAAGAGCAATGTCTTGCATAGATGTTGGTTCGCTGAATTTAAAAGACAATGTCTTGCATAGGTTGTTGGTTCGCTGACGAAAGAGCAATGTCTTGCATAGGTTGTTGGTTCGCTGAATTTAAAAGATCAATGTCTTGCATAGTTTGTTGGTTTGTTGAATTTTAAAAGACAATGTCTTGCATAGGATGCTGGTTCGCTGAATTTGAAGAGTAACGCCTTGCATAGGTTGTTGGTTCAAAGTTGAATTGAAAAGAGCAATGTCTTGCATAGGTTGTTGGTTCGCTGAATTTAAAAGATCAATGTCTTGTATAGGTTGTTGGTTCGCTGAATTTAAAAGATCAATGTCTTGCATAGTTTGTTGGTTCGTTGAATTTAAAAGATCATTGTCTTGCATAGGTTGTTGTCTGCTGAATTTAAAAGAGCAATGTCTTGCATAAATATGTGGGGATTATCACCAACTTGCCTGCCAAAATGTTCATTAGATGGCAACATTCAGGAATATCCAATGAAAAGACAACAAATTCTCCTACTGTCTTTTACCTCTGAATGTTGTTGCAAAACCAATCCCCCAGTCGGCCGTCTTCGTAAATTCTGACGACCACACAACAAAGCCCATGAAAGTTTTTCTTCCTTATTTCACTATTTGTAAACGCAAAAGTATATTTTCTTTCTTCTTGAAGTAGTTCGCTTTATTTAAAAAAATGAAACTCCTTATGAAAATGGTGAATTCAATTTCTTCAAACTTTGTTTATTCACGTACTTTCGGCCATCTTAGTGATTTTCAAGAACAAATGTTGTGCCTGTGTAGCAGGCAGAATTCCTTTGTCTACATTCTGGTATTCATAGGAAAGCTGGAATTTTGAAAGTGACGTCATGTGTAATGGTTATTGGAAGTGAGTCCACACCAAAAACGGATGACTATCTATCTATCTATCTATCTATCTATCTATCTATCTATCTATGAACAGATTTTTTGTGGTACAGAACTTGAGTATTGGTGTGGGAAATAAAACATAAAAATTATTCCTTTTAAACCAATATATATATATATATATATATATATATATATATATATAAGCTGAAGATTGTGTTCAAGCATGAAACAGACTGTCGCCGCTGAGAGTCGAATTCAAAGTCCATTTTCTATCTATCTATCTATCTATCTATCTATCTATCTATCTATCTATCTAATCCACTCAATATCTATCTATCTATCTATGCATATTATATATATATATAGTCTTATGAGTGCACACAGAGACAAATATATATATATATATATATATATATATATATATATATATATAATGAAAATATTACAAACTTTAGTTAATTATATACTCACCCTTACACACACACACACACACACACACACACACACACACACACATACATACATACATACATACATACATACATACATACATATCTTTATACCAGAATTACCATTTTCTCATTTATATGAACATAACAGGATGTTCTCAGTGGTACTCATGCCTGCTTGATACCATGGAGCGTATTTTGACAAAACCAGACAAGCAATGAAGAAATTTAGGATGAAAAGAAACGAAAAAAAATTAAGTCGAGCAAAGATAAGAAGAAGCAAAGGAATGTTTTTCTCTTGACTTGTTCTGATAAATGGTACATTTGACATCATCTCGTCCATAATGCTTTTTGAGATCTAAACCCTTCCTATCTTCTCATCATCTGTCTGTACAATGCAGAAAAAACAGCAATGGATAGAGAGATAACATCTATGTACAACAAATGTGTGCGTATGCAGGATTGTATTCTACCTTATACATACATACATACATACATACATACATACATACATACATACATATTTCATTAAATAAAAATGGCTATAGAAGTGGTCGAAAGCGCCTAGGACAATAAAGATTATGGACAATTTTAATTTTCCTTAGCTCCCGTAAAGCGGATAAAGGATGCTGGAAAAACATAATAAAAATTTAATCAAACCTTCTGTATTTCACGAAAGATATTTGAAACAAAGTTTGGAATCTAAATATGCATTAATTATATTAGGACTTTGAATAAATTCTCGCTGTTTTACAACAGATGACATTCCCAGAACAGTGAGCATGTAGATTTTAGATGGTAACGTATCTATAAGGAAGTGCTATAAGCAAACTTTGAAAATCAGTGTATGTCCTGCAGCTTCTTTTCTCGCACTTTCCGCCCGTAGAACTCGCTTCCTTATTCTTGCTTTCCTGACGGCTACAACCTCCAGGAATTCAAATGCAAGGTCAATACTCATCTCTTAACCACTTGACCCGAGTTCTTTCCTCACCACCCTGTATATCCTTTCCTTTCTCTCCACCTCTGCAACTGTCATCATATTTGTGTTCCCTCCCTTTTCTTGCTCCTTTCTAAATGGTTTGTCCTTCTCCTCACTCTCTTCTACTTAGTGCTTTTACTCTTATGTAGCCCCCCCCCACTGCACATCAGTGGCGTTACCGCCTTGCTCGGGTGATATGATTAAAAAAATGTAATTTCGCCGAAGTTTAAACAACTTTGATTTTCATAATGTTAAACATGTCGGATTTCGTGCCAAAGAAAGTGTATTTGTGAGGAATTTTATTGCATTACTTTATTCTAAAGAAAGCTGCAACTGAAGCACGCAGAACTCTTGTTAAGACTTACGGCGACAATGCTTTGTCGGAAACAACATGCTGAAAATAGTTTAGACGCGTCAAAAATAATGATTTTGATGTTGAAGTTAAAGAACGCTCTGGCGCACAGAAAAGGTTTGAAGACGAAGAATTGGAAGCATTCCTTCATGAAGACTCATGTCAGGCACAAGCTAAACTTGCAGAATCATTCGGAGTTGATCACACAGCAGTTTCGAAAAGTTTGAAGGCATTGGAAATAATTCAAAAGCAAGGACATTAGGTGCCGTTCTAGTTGAAGCCAAGAGACATCGAACGGCGCCTTGTCACGTGTGAACAGATACTTCAACGGCAGAAAAGTAAAGGCTTTTTCTATCGGATCGTGACCGGTGATGAAAAGATCGTGGGTAAACCTGCCCTTACATCAACATCGGCGGCAAAGCCGAATATCTCACAACAGACTTGAGTAACTGAAAAGAAATTTATTATGTTATTATTCCCTTTTATTACTAAAAAAGTTTGTGTTTTTTTTTTAATGACATTTTTATTTTATACAGGGCCCCCATCCATTAGAGAGCCACTTACCATCAGGCAAGATGACACCGGGTCCAGTTTGCCACTGTAGGCGATGACAGTTGATGTTGCATTTAAATTTTGAAGATTATAGGTGACAGGGAGAAATGCGAGAAAATAAATTATCAGAATAATTATGAAAGTCGGAAGCATATATAAGAACATTCTGGAAAATCAAAAGATACTTCCCTTACCACTGGGAGAGATTTATGAACACAGACACAAAAGCCATGAATGCGGACGTTAAAGCCTTTTCAAAAGAGAGGAAGATAGCCACAGAGAATTCATTGGTTGATATCGAAGAGTTTAAATTAGTGTCACAGAAAACTAGGATGTCTTGAGAATTTTCGAAGGGACATGATTCTGCATTGCTGAAATTGGTATGAATATCATAAATGTTGGTAAGAGATAGGCTGAATAGCTTTTTAAGCTATAGGGAGACTTTTTTTTAATCATTTCACCCCAAGCAAGGTAGTTTTAATGCCACTGGAAGAGAATTCCACAGGCGGGAAGTGCAAGAAAAGAAGCTGGTAGAGTAGAAATTGCGGTTACATTTTATCAGTTTCACTGCAAAAGGGTGGGACCTAGTTGCTAGTCTAGTAGCGCGAGTAAATTCATACATAGGGGGCATCAGTGAGCTAAGTTCATTGGAGCAGAAGCCGTGAAAGTATTTGTAGAAGTGTCATAGAGAAGCCACATCACGCCGGTGAGATAGCGGCTGCAGCGGTCCTGTGTCATGCATAACCGAACCCTATACAACTTACTATTTATTTACTGTCATCAGAAGGTTGGCAGCAGGTTGGAGATTGGAATGTGTGGATTCGTGGGAGAATAAAAGTATACATTTTGTATGTTAAAATAGAAATTTATTGATGGGAAAGAATAACATGAATTGGTAGAAGTTAATGTTCAATTAGAAAAATTATTAAAAAGTTAGGGGTTAGAGTTTGTAAGCCCTTGCATGTATGTTTGTATGTCTGTATGTATGAGCGTTTGTTGGGTAGGAGTGCTTTTGAAGTTTTCAATCCATTTTTTTGTGGAACGGAAGGAGGTGAGAGATGAACGAGGAAGAAAAAGGAGGCGAGAGAGAGAGAGAGAGAGAGAGAGAGAGAGAGAGAGAGAGAGAGAGAGGCAGGCAGGCAATAATAATAACGATCGCTTTAGGTTTGTCAAGGGTACGTGTTAACTATACTCATCTCATTTATTTCTGACTGACAGTCAAACTTGCCCGTTTTTTTTATTTCGTTTGGGAATTCACTCCCGGATGTGATTCTGGCCTTTCCATTAGACGACAAACATTTCGCATCGAGGTGTGAAATTTCGCGAGTTTTGTGTGTGCGTTAAGCAAAGTTTGTAAATTCGAGAAAATTCGTTATTTCTAACAATGGGTCAGATTTGAATTTTAAATTTAGAACTTGTTTTGTTCACTACAGCTTTTGTTTAATTAAAATAGAAAATAAATTATTAAGACAGGAATGTATAGACATTTTACTTATTTATGAGTCTTTCGAAGTAAATTTACATCCAGGTTCATACAGAACATCGCCTTTCCTCACAAAAGTACTTAAAGTACGGGATATTTAAAAGCAGTCGGGATAAAAAAAATAAAAAAGCTAAAAAGCAAAAGACAAAAAAAAAAAAACAAAAACAAAAAAACAAAAAAAAACAAACAAACAAAAACAAAAACAAATACAAATACAAAAAACAAACGCACAAGTGGCAAGAAGGTTTTTATAACGTTAGCGTGAACGTTATTTTCGTCAGTCACTTCTATATGGTTGGTTCTGTAACGTTAATCTGAAAGGACTTTGAGAACTCGCTATGAACGAGTTATAATACTTCTGTATTTTCGCGTAAAGTCAACGTACAAAATCAAATTCTTCGAATAATACCCATTAATGTTCTCAGAACAATTCTCCCGATTAATTCACTCAGAAATCAATCTCTTCAATGATGCACAATAGCGAATACTGAATCCTGTATAACCAGAGAACCTAGAATACACTACACTGGAAGACATTCAGACTTCTGTCTGAATGCATTATATATTAATATCTATGGTCACATGATTCCAGTAGCCCAATCCATTCAACAGATACATTTGCTGCCAAGAGATCTACGTTCGAAAACCAAACCGGTAATAAACTATTTCAAATCAAACCTAAAATAGGAAAATGGGGAAAAATCTTGGAAACACTCGGAAAAAAACAAGTCATCATAACTAGAATACATATAGGACACACATACTTTACTCATTCTTCTTTTTTAAAAAAGACAAATAAACCAAAATGCAGTTGCGGAAACCTAATTACAATAAAACATATCTTACTGGAGTGTAAAACCATAACTAAAATAAGACAAAAATATTTCAATGGAAAAAAGCTTAAAAGAAATTTTAAAAAATACAGACACAGATGAAATATACACCTTTCTCAAAGAAATCAAGATCCTCAACAAAATATAATGCTTTCAAATATTGTATATGTATGTATGTATATATATATATGCACACGCATACGTGTAGGTATGCAGCTATACAATCAGAAACAATCACAAGATAAAGCAATTTATAAAGAAAAAAAACAACAGATCATAAAACCCAACAATCTGCCAACCTTTTATAAAGAATAGCTACCCTGTATACATAAATAAACAAGGCTTCAGCATAAAATGACCCAAATAGGAGTTGACATGCCGTAAAAATCGAATAACCAAACCAAACCACGTTTGACCACACCTGTCGGTATCGAAAGTTTCTTCCTACAAAACAAATAAACAAATGTACGTGTCTTTGTTGTGATTCTAGAAACATTGAACATCAGAAATTTAAAACTTAAATCTAAAGTTAATCATCTCTGCATTTTCACCTTTTCTGTCGATGTATAATTATATAATTATTGCACCATATATATATATATGATCAGATTCACCCCAAGCAAGGCAGTAAAGCCACTATGACAGAAAAAAATTATTGTGTGTGAAATAATTAGAAAACAGAAACATTATTAAGAAGTCTGAAGAATAGAAGTGTAATCAGGAAGACAGTAGATAACGATTGACATAGCATTTACATTTTTGAAGATGAAAGTTGGCCGGAAGACATGGAGCTGGAAGAGAGTTTCATAAGTGAGAAGTACCAGAAAAGGAATTGCTAGTATAGAACTTACGGTTGCATCGTAACAATTACCATTATAGTATGTACAGGAAAAGCACAGGAAATCAACTTTACAGCAGTGGGAATGTAACTGAAACCAAGATGCCAGGGCAGGACCAATAATATTGCTGATTCTTCTTTGGATTTTATCAAGAACCTCTAAATCTATAGCAGGAGCAACAGACCATATGTGGCAGGAACATCATAAGCATATATATTATAGATATATAAGATAGATTCTGGAGAGAAAAAATGTCTAGCACGACACAGTGAACTAACTTTGTTAGCGACTGACCTCGCAATGAATTCAATGTAGTCCTTCCTCGTCATGTCAGCTGGTAATGTTAGCCTGAGAATGCGTAACGAATCACTCTCCTGGAGGTTAGCATCAGCCATACTGATGGAAGGTAGAAAAAGGACTTCTCAAATCTTTAATATAATTTTGATTGAGATCATTATCATTTCAAGTGTAGTCCGGATCGGTGAACTCTTTCTTTATGTTGCTTTTATCTTAACTTACCCCTAACCTAACCCTAACCTTTCACTCCCTCTATTCCATAACCCTCTTTAAATATAGAATCACCCAAAAGAACAGAGTGGTTTCACTTTCGTTTTTGAGAAAGCAAATGGTGGATAATATACAGACTGGCTCGATTGATTCCCAGCACCAGTAGTCACATGGATGATGAGTTAATTAAACTGAACATTTAGAACAATTTCTTACCAATTTTCTTATACAATTTTATAACATGATGAGAAAGGGAAGAAAATTCGATATGATGAATGTTACCGTTTTCTTTAAAAATCAAATAGCAGATGTTTTACAAGCATTTTCGTTAGAATTCTTTATTCTTTCTGTTGACATGACTTCAGCGTTATCAATCGCAAACTTGCTTGTAATTTTCCAGAATCAACCATGTTTTTTTTCAACTCGTGTTGTTCAAATTCTGACCAATTTAATGCACTGGATGCTTTTATTTCTAGCTTCAGCATCTGATAGAATAAGCGAGAAAAAAATGGAAATATATCCCCCCCCGCTGAAAAAATACAGAAGAAACGAATTGCAGAATGACATTTTAGAAGTTTTGAGGGTAGAAACATGTAAACAAAGAAACAAAATTCTTTCTCCATTATCTTTTGAAAGAGGGAGGAGGTGAGGCGGGATGGGGAGCAGGAGAGAGATAGAGGGAGGGAGAGTGGAAAAAACTGGATGGATTCACTCAAAGATATTGGTATTCGCTGTTATTCTTGGAGGATTGGTATTGACACCATGATGCTTAAGTAAGACATTGTGATAGAAACAAGAATCTACCAATTCCATTTAAGATTCTGAAATTGTTATTTTTGCACACTCCTCTGTTTTCACACACACTTGAGTAAACAAAACACATTACATATGCATACATGCATGCACGCACGCACACACACACATGCACACACACATACACACACACACACACACACACATATATATATATATATATATATATATATATATATATATATAAAGAGAAAGGCACTTCTAATGTACACTCACACTCACACACACTCACTCACACATAAACAAACACACAATATATATATATATTAATCATTTCACTCCATCCAAGGCAGTAAAGCCACTAAGACACAAGGGGGTTACTGAACGTAAAAGAATAAGAAAACAGAAACAGTAATAAGAAGCAAGTAGAACAGAAGTATAATGAGAAAGACTTTAGAGAACGATTGACACTTCATTTAAATTTTTGAAGATCAAAGTTGGCTGAAAAGCATAGAGCCGGAAGCGAGTTCCACAAGCGAGAAGTGCAAGAAAAGAAACTGTTAGCGTCGAGCTGAAGACTGTATCTAATGATTTTTTAAAAAATCGATATCACCTCATGCAAGGCAGTAAAACCACTAAGACACAAGGGATTAACAAGGTGTGGAAGAATTACGAACAGAAGCATTAATAATGAGTCAGTCAGTTAGTTAAGTGCCATACGTGATACACACTTTGGGCGATCATGTCTCGAAAGAAACATCGGAACATGACTGACTGGGCAGAAGATTATACCACAGTAGGTTACCATTGTTTTCTGTGGTAAACTGGTTGCAAGCCAAGGCTATAGAATCCAATCTGTCCTATTATTTAACCCATAACTGGAGGGAAGAGACGGATTAATACCTCTCCCAAGGGTATTTGTGCGTAAGTGAATGCAAGGAATTCAGCTGGAATTCGAACCTGGCTCCTCAATTTGTAGTTCCGAGTCGATATCCATTAAGGACAGTTGATAACGATTGACATTGGATTTTATTTTTGAAGATCAAAGTTGGCTATAAGCATGTAGTCAGAAGAGAGTTCCACAAGAAATCTGAGAAAAGAAACTGTTAGCAAAGAACTTACGGGAACATCTAACCAATTCAGCTGTGAATTGATGCGACATTGTTGCTAAGCTAACCAGTCAGTTAAGACCACGCTTAAATTCATGTAGCCGAGGCTAAGACCACACTTAAATTCATATAGTCGAGGCTAAGACCACGCTTAAATTCATATAGGCGAGGCTAAGACCACGCTTAAATTCATATAGCCGAGGCTAAGACCACGCTTAAATTCATATAGTCGAGGCTAAGACCTCGCTTAAATTCATATAGCCGAGGCTAAGACCACGCTTAAATTCATATAGCCGAGGCTAAAACCACACTTAAATTCATATAGTCGAGGCTAAGACCACGCTTAAATTCATATAGTCGAGGCTAAGACCACACTTAAATTCATATAGTCGAGGCTAAGACCACGCTTAAATTCATATAGCCGAGGCTAAGACCACACTTAAATTCATATAGTCGAGGCTAAGACCACGCTTAAATTCATATAGTCGAGGCTAAGACCACGCTTAAATTCATATAGTCGAGGCTAAGACCACGCTTAAATTCATATAGTCGAGGCTAAGACCACACTTAAATTCATTTAGTCGAGGTACCAAAGTGTATTAATCATCCGAACAATTACCATGAAAGTATTTATAGAACGGGAAGCTACATTACGTACGGAGATAGAAAAGTGACTGAAGCCGAGATGCCAGGTCAAAACCAATAATATTGTTGATTCTTCTTTGGATTTTATAACAATATGGTGGGTATATATATATACAGGGTGATTGAAAAGTAATTCCAAATTTTATGTATGAGTGGTCATCCAGAAAGCCTGATTTAACACACTGTCCCCCCCTTTTTTGGTGGGCGTTAAAAAAGTAAGTCTAGTATATCAAAGCAAGAATTTGGAAGAACTTGAAGGGTGAATGCAAAAAGCTATGTGTTCCATACCACAAAAGTTCCTGATGAAATCTGTTGACTCGATACCTGGGAGGCTAGAGATGCTAGTAACAAAATCGTGTTCCCATCTCGAATTTTAAACAAAAACTCATGCTAAAAAGTTTTCTTCTCATAACCAATCGAGATGTGCAACAAACACCAGTATTAAAATTTCAGTCAGTTAAGTGCCATGCGTGATACACGCTTGGGCGATCATGTCTCGAAAGAGACATGACTGACTGGGCAGAAGATTATCCCGCAGTAGATTGCCATTGTTTTCTGCGGTAAACTTGTTGCCGACCAAGAGCTAGAGAACCTAATCTGTCTTGTTATTTAACCCATAAAGCTAGAGAACCTAATCTGTCTTGTTATTTAACCCATAACTGGAAGGAAGTGACGGATTAATACCTTTCCCACGGGTATTTGCGCGTAAGTGAATGCAAAGAATCCAACTGGAATTCGAACTCGGCTCCCCGATTTGTCGTTCCGAGTCGATACCCACTGCACCACAACGCACATTAACAAGATGTAATATAAATCGAAAATCATACAAGGAAACATGTCTGTGTGGAAAGGTGTGCGTGATGTATGCAAGATGAGAAACGAAAAAAAAAACCCACTTAGTCAATTGTATGAAATCACAAATATACTCTGTTTTTCTTTTTCTTTTCTCTATTTCTCTTTTTAAAAAATATTTTACATTTCTCTTTTTCCTTCTTTTTCTTCAGTTCAGTTCTTTACTTTCTTTGTCGCGTGAATGGGATTGCCATATGTAACTACAAGCTTTGACTTCTACTTAAAATTGCAATCTTTTGTTCATTTTCTCTTCGCAGTTTTCGACAGCATAAAATAATCTTTCAGTTGTAAAAATTCAAAATTGAGTTGACTGAAGTGTTTCAGTTTTGCTTAACTGGAAAAATCATACGTGCCTTTATATTCGGTGATTAAAACAATTGGTGATTTACCGCTGCCTCTTTGGTTGGTAACTATTTAGTCACTCGAATATATGTCCATTTGTAACATAGGATTAATGTGGATGATTATTGTCCTCATCTTTGTTCCTATTTGTACAACGTTTCGGCCATTGTACGCTCTGGCTTTCTTCAGGTGCTAGTGTAAGTACTACCTCATCTCAGAGATATAGGTTCTGGGCATGACGATAAACTGCATTCTGCAGCAAGGCCTCCGATAAGGAGGTTGTAAGGAGCATGGAACCACCGCTTAATTACTGTTGTTCTCAGGTCCACCCTGACCCGAAGTGGTAACACCTGTTAGAGTCCCACCTATGGGCAAATTGTTAATTGGGGGCAAAACACTATAAAATTATAAAAATAGACTTTTATAGAAATATATGCATAAAAATAGACTTTTATAAAATATATACATTTTTGAAGAAAAAGTATTATAAACAATACATTTTTGAAGAAAATATTATTACCATAACAGATTTTTGAAGGAAAAAAAAATTATTCTCAGCAAAACATTTTTTAATAGAAAACTAGAAGACATTTTCAGTTTTCTAAAATTAAAAAGGGTAAAAACAAAAACAAGTTATTAAAATCTGACTAAATCAACCTTCTCACTATAACCGAACATTAAAAAAATACCTTAAAACCGCACTTTTTTGGCATTAAATAACCCACAGAGGTGTTGATATGCCGTTAAAATAAACTGAAACTGAAACTCAAAAATATAAACAAATAATGTGAATGAGATGGATGAAATATTCGGCCTCTTCATTTTGCAATCTCTAAATCTGTCGGTGATATGAAAAAGGAGTATTTATTCCTCAAGGTCTGAAATCTAACTCTTAATATATGTGAGGAGGATATACGATTCGGTCTCTTCGTTAAGCAATCTCCTAATTTGATGATAACATGAGAAGTAATCGTCATTCTTCGAAATTCGCAGTCCAACTGATTAGACATTTTTTTTTCGCACAATTTTTGTATTTTTTCTTTATGTTTTTGGATGCTTCTCACTTTATTCTTGTTGTACTTGGTTTTTCTTTGGCACTCTCTCTCCGTTTTTCTTGTATTTCTGGCTCCCAGATTTCTCACAATATGTATATATATATATATATATATATATATATATAGTTAGTTTTTGGTCATAATTAAATAATTACACAGTGGTATTAAAAGTGTTCAATACAGTTATATTGTAGAACTTTTGAATATATTTCATTTGGAAACGAGTTATTTGGCGACCTAGATTTCTACCTTCCGGTGTGTTATCGGGCGATTCACAATAACTTAATGTAAATTGCTTTAAGACACTGAAAGGTAGAAATTTAGGTCACGAAATAACTGGTTTCTAAATGAAATATATATATATATATATATATATATATATATATATATATATATATATATATATATATATAAACTCCACACATGTGATGTGCTATTTTTAGCTGTCAGCCGAGTGTTTCCAGGAATCGTTATTTAAGTTTACACGCATTAGCTCAACTGTTTATTTCGTACGGTTATGAGAGAGAGAGAGAGAGAGTCTGTACTTTTAATGCTGTGAAGTTTAAGGGTGAATACGTGGCTAGGGCCATTCGTATCATATTTGATACAGTATGAAAACAAGCCTTGAAAGAAATATTTTCCTGAAAAATTTTTTAAGAGAAATATTTTATAAATTTCAAATGAAAACAGTACTGACTACTCAGTCAATGAATACCAAATGTTTCCTTATAGGGAAATACCAAATGTTTCCTTATAGGGAAATACTGTATCAAATATGATACGAATGGCCCTAGAGGGTTAAGAGAACAGAAGTAAATAGCAATTAACGTACATAACAAACTTTTGTAAATGTATCCTAGAAAAGTTAGGGAGTTGTGGAGAGCCAAGATCCCCCGCTTTCCGAAAAAACATGACACATATAAAAATAAATATTCAACTTGAAGTTTCACCTTGGTCACGGACGCATAACTTGATTTCGTCGAGTGAAGGACCCTCCGGCTTGTTCCTTGAATTCAGTAGAGGAGATCTCTACCCTGCTGGCTGTGTAGCTATGGTGTAGTTATGGTTGCCTAGTCTAGCTCATTATGCTAAAATATCCGTTGACCCTACAAGAAGTTTTATGCGTTCATTGACAGGTTTATTTTAAGCTGCTTTGAACCCTCCTCACCAGAAATGCGGTAACCGGCTTATTTGCTGATAACGCGACCATGCGGTAAATAGCTCTGGTATCAGTAGCACTTATAGAAAACTACAAACTACTCAGTAAAAAGCAAAAAAAGTGTTATTTTGTTTACTTGTACCTAATTGTTTAACTTTACTGGTTTTTTACGAGAAAGACTGTATGGCATCTGTACTTACAGATTTGCATTTTGAAAACAATAGCTTCGTTTATTTATTTACTTTTAGTCACATGTTCGCTTAAAGCTAATTCTCCTGTCATCCTTAGGTGACATGTAAGTCAGTAATTTGCTTTTATATTTTTAAAATAAAACAGTCTTTATGCAGTAAACCATGGAATGATAGTTTCTTTCAGATAATAATAATAATAATAATAATAATAATAATAATAATAATAATAATAATAATAATGATAATAAACAAGTATATAGTCAGTTTCCACAAAAATATTCCTGCATACCTCCACACACGTGTGTGAATGTATGAAGGTTTGTATAAATGTTTCCAGTTTCACACTTCCTCAAAATCATTATTCAAACGTTTGGCATTTAAATACTGTTTCGGTGTGTTAAACAGAAAACTTTGCACAGCCTTCATATATATATATATATATATATATATATATATATATATATATATATATATATATATATATAGTGTATTGAGGCAGCAGATAAATTTCTAAACATATGCTGTTAAATATAAGAGACAATGAATGTCTCTTATGTTTAATCATGAGCCGTTCTAAACATCGTATTTTGGCTTTAATTTCAGCTGAAAATAAAGACAAAAATTCTCCAACATTTGGATAATTTTTTATTAAGCTGGTTCTAAGCTTTCGGCTCACATGAGCCATCTTCAGTGAGGTTACAAGGACGTTAACCTAAAAACATCTACCATCAACAACGATTTTATCTTGTATTGACATAAAACTTTGTAACATAGGATTAATGTGGATGATTATTGTCCTCATCTTTGTTCCTATTTGTACGACGTTTCGGCGATTGTACGCTCCGGCTTTCTTCATGTGCTAGTGTAAATACTACCTCATCTCAGAGAGTACTGGACCGTTATGTGATATCTGTATTCCTGTGTGGCAGTGAATCCTGGTCAATCTCTTCAAAGATGAAGGAAAGTCTGGAAGCAACCAAAATGTAGTAGGGTGCTAAGGATATCATGGACTGAGCATCAGAGCAACGATGAGGTTTTGTAGAGAATGGAAACGAAAAGGAAACTTATACTTAACGCCAAGAAGAGATAGCTGAAATGTGTGACACGTGTACTGAGGAATTAAGGCTTGGAGAATTTGATACTCAGTAGGTGAATATGAGAAAAGAGAGGTAGGGGAAAGTAACGCGTGATATACTTGATGGGCTTGAGCAAATAGATGGCACAGCAGAGTTTGGGAAAAATGACAGGACTAAAGTTGTTAAGAGCTACAAGGGAACTGGAAGATGTGGAGGGCCATAATAGCCTACGTCCTGAAGGGACACGGCACATAAAATAATATATATTATATATATATATATATATATATATATATATATATATATGTGTTTGTGTGTGTGTGTGTGTGTGTGTGTGTGTGTGTGTGTGTGTGTGTGTGTCGTACTATGACATATATTGGTAAAAAGGGTGGAGGAAAAAATGAACTTCGTATAACCCTCAACATATTATAATAAGAGTTTGGCGACTCTGCAAGAGTGTGCTGAACAACAGACCCCCCACTCAATCATTCCACTATTAAACCAATACGAACTCCTCACATCTACAGCAGATAAGGTTGAATGCTTTGTTAACAGATCCCCTTCGAACTCAGCACTTGATTCGTCTGGAGTACCCACACCCAATTTTCTAACTGCTGAATGATATGTTGTGGGCATCATTTTTAAATTGGGCTCCCTTCAGCCAAACAGAGATGATGGAATTTCATCCGTCGTCCTAAAGAAACGTGCTCCTGAGCTGGCACCAGTTCTTTTTAGACTTTAAAACTATTGCCTCTCTGCTTCTTGCTTTCCAGCTTGTTGGAAGTCCTCATCTGTAATTTTTTAAGAACTCTGGTAAACCCTCTAACTTCTCTAACTATCGCTTTCTTAGTCTCTTACCACATTTTGACAAAGTATTCAAGGCTCTAATCAATGCTGAAAGGTTGAAGCATCTCACTTCTCACAACCTGCTCTCTGACAAACAATATGGTTTCCGCTTTACCACTGATGTGCTAGAAAAGCCATCACTGAATATGTATACCAGGATCTTTATAAAAATGGTGAAGCATTCTGTCCTTTTACACAAGCAAAGGTCTACGGTATTACTGAACAATTGTTTGATTTAATGCAATGTTCCTATCAAATCATGAAATGAAGGTCATTTTGAACAGGAATGCATCCAGATCATTTCACACAAATGTAGGTGTCCTCCAAGGCTCTCTGCTAAGCCCTATTCTGTTTTTGATCTTCATCAATGATCTTTCTAATGGCATTCTTTCCCAAGTAGGCATTCATGCAGATGACACCACCATTTACTCCAGTCTCAAAAGGAAATTTACCAAGGCTGACAAAGTAAATCTGGCTGCTGCTCTTAAAAAAGACATCCAATCAGTGGTTAACTGGGGCAAGAAATGGCTTGTAAAATAAACTGCTCTCCTTCAACAACCATAAACAAACATTAGTGCTCACCAACAGACTGGCTGATGCTAATCTCCTGGAAAGCAACACATTGCGCATCCTTGGCCTCACATTTACAACCGTACATTATTATAGTCATCCCTGTAATCATTACAAATTGTATCTCATTAGAAACCGATACAAATTTTACATCATTATAAATCATTTCTAATCTTCACCAATTATTTTCCTGATGTAATTAGTTCCCAGCTTGGCATTCGTGCAGATGACGCCACCATTTACTCCAGTCTCAATAGAAAATCTACCAAGGCTGATAAAGTAAACCTGGCTGCTGCTCTTGAAAAGGATCTCCAATCAGGGTTGACTAGGGAAGGAGATGGCTTGTAAATGTTAATGCCTCCAAAATAAACTGCTCTTCTTTAACAACCATAAACAAACTAATGCCAGCCATCAAAATGGCTGATGCTAGTTTCCTTCAGAGCAATACACTGCGCCTCTTTAGCCTCACTTTTTCAACCGACCTGAAGTGGAACGACGACATTGAATCAATAGCTGGATATACTGCTAGAGAAATTGGGTCACTGTGTCGTTCCAGAAATTTTATTCTCGTCAGAATTCATCTTACACAGTTATGAACCTACTATTCGTCTGCATATTAAATACTGTTGCTATATCTGGTCCGTGTGTCTTGACAAAATCCAAAGAAGGACCTGAAGTGTAATCGATTTTCTTGACTTGGCATATCAACTTTAGTTACCTTCTTACCGACATAACGTCGCTTCCCTCTGTCTTTTCTGCAAATATTTTCACGGCAATTGCTCTGACAGGCTTTTTTCCTGGTGCCGCATTGCTTAGGGTAAAATTATTGAAAATCGCTTGCAAAACTACTTTAGCTACTAAAGATTGGATGCTTCAATTTTTGAATTCAGATTGATGCTTATAGATTGGTTGTACTACCAAGGCTAAAGATTTTAGTCTACTCTAATATTTACGGGTCTTTGACTTCAAAGTTTTCCTTCTCCTAGACTGGCAATAAAATTATTTTTACATATAAATATTAATGTGAATCCTTGGCTGATGAAGAAAATAGAAATCTAGAATTATGTACAAACATTCAATGAAAATTATGTTGCATAGTTCTATAGTGACGATACAATCACATGAGTTATTCTTTTCATATATATATATATATATATATATATATATATTGTATATTTGGGAAACAGTCTCTCTTTTATGCAGGTTTTATTAAAAATGATGTGATGGTTAAGATTTTTATGTAATTTTTCATGTGATCTTATGATTTTTTGTTTTGGAGACATACATTATATAAAAATTGTCTGAATGTTTTGTTTATCCGAAGACTTTCGGCTGTATTTTTAGCCATTTTCGAGGATGAATGTTATTTTACGTGTAACATAATGTATATGGTGTTATGTATGATGTACAGTAGTGCTATGTGTTATGTACCAAACATGTTAAGCATGTTGTTAGCGCGTTCGTAGTTGATTTTATTGAGTGTTGGGTTTTTCGTTTTTGTTAATAAGGCCTTTATTATTTTTAGTCTTTTATATATATATATATGAATAAATATATATAGTCAAATAGAACTTTTACTAATAAAGTGCTTAATAGCTATGCAATGACGATTATATATATATATATATATATATATATATATATATATATATATATATATATATAATTTTAGGTATAGGTGTCAGTCCGTAAACGGTGAGGATAATCCAACAAGATTACCTTAATATAAAATATTAATTGGTAAATCCATATAGAGAGCTCGATGGGTGTTAACCAGAGCGATATGAAGTTTATAAAAGAAAACTCAACACATCATGTGTTGAGTTTTTCTTTATAAACTATATATATATATATATATATATATATATAATGTGAGAAATCTGGGTGACAGTGACAGAGAGAGTGAGAATTGTGAATATTAATTATATTTACTAGTAGTGAGAAAGAGACACGAAAAAGTAATATTGTGTGTGTTTGTGTGTGTGAGATAGATAGATAGATAGATAGATAGATAGATAGAGAGAGAGAGAGAGAGAGAGAGAGACGTGAAAAATTTAAAGAAAGTAACAAGAAAAAGTGAAAGAGGGATCTGTGTGAGAGTCACAGAAATCTGTCAGTTAAGTGCCATACGTGATACACGCTTGGGTGATCATGTCTCCAAAGAGACATGACTGACTGTGTAGAAGATTATTCTGCAGTAAGTTGCCATTAATTTCTGCGGTAGACTGGTTGCCAGACAAAGCTATAGAATCCAATCTATCCTGTTATTTAACCCATAACTGGAGGGAAGAGACGGATTGATACCTATCCCAAGGGTATTTGCGCGTAAGTGAATGCATAGAATTCTACTAGAATTTGAACTCGGCTCCCCGATTTCTCGTTTCGAGCCAATATCTACTTCACCGCAACGCACAGAAATACACACACACACACACACACACACACACACACACACACACACAAACTGGTAGAGAGTGAGAAAAAAAAGCAAGCGAAACAAAGATAAAGATAAAGACATACAATGATACATAGGAGAAAGAAAGAGTAACGAGGAAAATAGTGGAAAAAAAAGACACCAAAAATAAGAGAGAAAGAAAGAGAGAGAAAGAGAGAAAATGGATGAGAGAGCGCGCGAGTGATCGAGAGAGAGAGAAAAAGAAAGAGAGAGAACGGGAGAGAAAGAAAGAGAGACAGAGCGCAAGGGAGAGAGAGAGAGGGAGAGAGAGAGAGAGAGAGAGAGAGGACTATGAATATTGGTTATTTTAGGTGGAGATAATTTTATTGGCTACTTACAGGTAAGAAGATTACAATGCATCCATATCGCAAAGAAGAAAAATCTTGTTTTCTTTAAAATAGTTGAGCCATCTTGGAAAAAACTCACTAAAATTACATATGGAGACAGACACAACTTCGTTTCACTTCCATCTGAAAGATTTTCTGATATGTGAGTTTTAAGTAACTTACAATTTTTTTCCATCAGAGTTACGATTCGTATTTTTTAATGTCTACACGATAATAACTATGGTATGTATATCATTTACTCTGCTGTCTCGTCTAGTCATTATAAAGTGTTAACTTCCAAATACATTCCCTATCATTTGACTGATTTTGTCATTGTTTGAGAAAGTATTTTTTTTAATTCGACATTACAAAATTTGGTTTGTAATGATATTGTAATTTTATAAGGTATCTTTCTTTCATTCTCCATTTGATATTATATTTGATGTATTATGTGGGGTTTCTTTTATATCAACAATCCATGATTTTGCAGTATGATACTTTAAGTCCAAACAGGGAAAAAATCTTGACTCTTTACAGACGTCAGTCAGTCAAGAAAATACAAATATTAGGTCGATACAGTATTATCTTTATTTTTCTTAAATATTTCTTTGTGTCGTGTCCATTATGAACACTGGCGATCATGGCTCTCCACAATTTCCTGTCCTTTGTAGCTTTTAATAAATTTCGTCTTTTTGTTATCTCTTCCTACATCTTGTTTCATCACCTAATTGCTCAAGTTCGCTATATATTGGCCCACTCTGTTATACCGAGTTTTATATTCAGTGGCTGCTAACCCATCGAAATTGTTTAAAACAATATTATCACCTCTCCCTTAAGACGGAAGTATTGTATTCGGTCACGTTTGCTTGTTTGTTTATATTTTTGTCTATCTGTCCGTGGTCAAGATATCTCAAGACCCGCTTGCTGGATTCGGATGAAACCTTCCGGGATGATTGGCCTCATGACTTGTACGAACTGATTAGATTTTGGATTTGATCTGGTACAGGATAAAGTTTCTGGCTTATTAGTCCAGTTTTTTAACTAATATTTTTTCGTACCTTTCACATGCCAAACACTGAATTACCTTCCCTAGATTGCGTTATTATTTATTATTTGTAATATTAATTTAATTTTCGTCATCCAAAAGCAAAAAATAATAAAATAAAGTACACAAAAGTGAGTTAAAATAGAGCTTCGTGATATTAAAAAGTAATAACGAACTCTTCCACAATTTTTACAGCCTAATTTTTTAATAATCTGACAAAAAGGCAATCGCTTAACAATTTATTGTATGTATGCGTATATGTAAAGGTTCATCCAAATCGGTCGCGTTTATCTATTTGTTTATTCGTCTGTCCGTGAACAAGACATTTCAAGACCCGTTAGATGAATTCAGATAAAACTTTCAGGGATGATTGGCCTCATAATTGGTACGAACTGATTAGAATTTAGGTTCGATCTGCGTCAAGATAAATTTTCTCCTTTATTTTTAAGTTTTTTTTAAAAATATTATTTTTTGCATCGTGGTTCATTTTAAGTATGCATTCAATTTTGAGAGTGATCGAGTTTATTTTCGTATTTTAACTCTTCAAAGCGGTCAAGTTCATTGCAGTTATTTTCATTTTAATAATAATTTCTTGCTAAGTGTTGAAATGATGTTGATATTGCCGTGACGGAGATTTGCGGTCTTTGTGTGCTCTTGTTATGATTTTATATTTGGGCTCTGTCGACTATGGCATTGTTTATTTTATATCCTAAGCCTTTAGCTTATTTCAACCTTTCGCTTTTATTCGAACTATATATATGTGTATGTGTGTGCATATATATATATATATATATATATATATATGCGCACGCACAAACAGACATATATATATGCACACACACAAAAAACAAACACACACGCATATATTGTTACAAGGATGCATTTCTATATATATATAAATAATATTAATAATGTGTAAAAGGTTGTAGTAAGGGACTCTATTGAGTCCTACTTGTTATTACAAAAAAGTTTTAATTCAGGAAGTAGTCGAAAAAATAAGGAAATTAGAAATAGAACGTTTGGAAGGATACTAGAATGATCGAGAATGTTCCAGTAGAATCAAGAGAATTCGAAAGGTTCTAGAAATATGCAAATTAGGTGTTAGTCCCGATAAAAATAGATTTGGGTAGTGAATAGTTAGTTGATAACAGGGTGTGCTAACCTTATCAGCCCCTCCGGCTTTGATTTAAGGATTTATATTCAACCGAAAGAATCTCATAGAAAGTCGTCGACTAACTAAAACCTGAAAGAGTTGTTAACAGGTTGTGCTGACCTTATCAGCTCCAGCTTTGATTCAAGGATTTATATCCAGCCGAAAGAATCTCACTAAGTAAAGTCGCTGACCAACTAAAACTTGAAAGAGTTGTTAAAAGGATTTGCTGAAATTATCAACTCCGGTTTTGATTCAAGGATTTATATCTATCCGAAAGAATCTCATAGAAAAGTTTGACCAACTAAATCCTGAAAGAGAATCTCGTGGAACTATATGGATAAATACATATTTTTGACTCTTTCATTGATCAAGCTAAAAATATTCTCTATATACTCATTTAAGGATTTCCAAAGAGTATAGCACTTAACATCTTCGCCAACTTAACTGAGTAAATATATTTAACACCTTACCTTCCCCTTCTCTCCTCGTAACACTCGCCAGTAGTAAACTCTATGTTTCTTGTTTTGAATGCAACAAAAATTGAATATTTGTAAATATTTTGTTCGGTGTGTTTTGTAAATTAAATATTTGTTTGTGATTTATCTCTGAGTTTTGGTCAATCTTTTTTTGTTACACTTTACACGTAACAATATATATATATATATATATATATATATATATATATATATATATATATATATATATATATATATCCGAGTGAGTATAGAATGAGGAGAGAAAAAAGAAAAACTTTTTCGCCCAAAACATTAATTTAAAACAGTGCTCGATATATGGTGAATATTTATTATGAATTATGTTTTAGAACATGTACATAATTTCTTCTATATATGTCATATGTCCTCTTGACTACAATCATATGGTTGTTTCAGTGTTTGGATTTAAACACCTCTTCGGTTTCCCCCGAAGAGGTGTTTAAATCCAAACATTGAAACAACCATATGATTGTAGGGAAGAGGACATATACAGAAGAAATTATGTACATGTTCTAAAACATAATTCATAATATATATATATATATATATATATATATATATATATATATATAAAGTCGCGCTCACAAATTCCAGTCGCGCTCAACAGGCAAAGTATCGGAATAAACTTTCTTACTCCTATTTAAAATAGCACAAAATATACAATTCAAGCAATCAAAATAGTAGCACCAAAACACTCCCGTCTAAGGAAGTGACCGAAAGCTCTTGGGACAATGAGCGGTAAGGACAGAGAGAGCGACAACTTAAAGGATGGAGATAGAAGAAACACACACACACACACACACACACACACACACACACACACACACACACACACACACAGGGCCTAGAGAAAGAAAAAAAAAGAAAGAGAGAGACATACAAAAGAAAAAATTGAAAGAGAAACTAAAAATAGGAGAAAGGGACAATTAAAAAAATTGCGAGATGGAGATATAAGAAAATAGAGAGATAGACAAGAAACAGAGAGAAATAATCTGTTACAGAGGGACAAAGATAAACAAGAAGAAAACTGACCGAGTGTCAGAGAGAGAGAGAGAGAGAGAGAGAGAGAGAGAGAGAGAGAGAAAGAAAGAAAGAAAAATGTAAAAAGAGAGATAAGAAAAATCGAATGAGATAAAACAGAAATACAAGAAAAATCTGGGAGAAAGTGAGAAAGAGAAACCAGGGAAAACAGCGAGAAACAAACATACATACATATAGAGAAAAAGAAATAGTGACAAGGAGAATAGGGAAAAAAGAAACAAAAAGCTAAGTAAGAGAGAGAGAGAGAGAGAGAGAGAGAGAGAGAGAGAGAGAGAGAGAGAAATAAAAACTTGGGAAAGAGATGAATAAGAATAGGAGAGAGAGGGAAGTAGAAAGAGAAAGAACGAGAGAAATATGAAAAAGAGAAAAAGAGATACGCAAGAAAATAGCGATATGAGAATAGAGAAGAAAAAAGCAAGACGAAGGAAACGAGAGAGAAAGAAAATACAGAAAAAAACTAAAATTCGCATATACTTTTTAAAAGCTAATTATCTATTATTGATCCAATGCAAACAAGACATTTTAATTATTTAAATCTATAAAATAGCGTATCATCTGGTCTGCTCTTGAAAAATAGGTAAGGGTTGAAGGGGGAAAAGCTAATTCCAACCGAAAAATATGAAGAGAATGATGAGTCAGCTGCAAAGAACATGCTCAATAAATAAATAAATAAATACAATCATGACGTTATCTTCAAACACATGTATGCCTTCTCATACTACCACACTGACGAGATTTTCACTAATTCACACACGGGAAGTGCGCTTCCCAATTCCCAATTAACACGCTCTTCCTACACATTGTTAATATGAGATATGCACATAAACATATGAAACTGTATGCATTATTTTGAAGTGATCGTAGACACTCTGACACAAAGCACAAATAATAATGTCAAAACATGTTTTCGCAGATTGGGTCAGTGACATTGCATGACAGGGTGATTGGTACTGTGTCAAGATGATCTCTTGGAAGCGTAGTAGCAGGCGAAGCAGAGAACGTACAGTTTGCTTAGCAATACTAAACAAAAAGTGGTGGAGTTTTAAAAGAAATGATGATCATCAATACCATAACCAGGTGTGGTTGTAGGGTCGCGGTGCAGTTATGAATCTGTCTATTACCTTGTCGGTATCACCACAACCTCCTTCCACATATCTGGGTTGAAAGCCGGGGAGGTGTTCGTTTCATGTCTTGGACAAGCAAACGTAGTGGAGACCATCCCTTTCCAGATCAAACTACAGCCGATGTCCTTCAACTTGACGGTTCGTGTTGGTCACGGACACGTGGCGATTAAATCAAGCGGAGAAAACACTCCAATTTGGTTCTTTACTTAAATCTAGGGAGCCTTTCACCCAGTAATCACCTTACTGGTTGCGTAGATAGCTATGGGGGCCTATGTACCACACCGTGCTCAATGAATCTTTATCCGTCTTCTTTTTAATTCCACTAGGTGTCTCGGTACCCTCTTCATGGAGAAATACAACAGGTAATAATGGCAGTATTTACATTATTCGGACTATTTTCCTCATCTTTGTTGCCATTTGTACGACGTTTCGGCCGTTGTACGCTCCGGCCTTCTTCAGGTGTTAGGAATTTCGAACAGAACTCTTTATTACAATCACTGGGGTATATCATGTCCATCCCTTTTGAGTAGAGCCTCTTTTTGGTAGTCAAAAGTTATCTCCCTCTAACCCTGTAAGTTACTTGTTCACCACTGCTGTAGCCTGGTATTGAACTCACAACTCTTTGGGTCAAGTCAAAGGAACTAACCAATATCTATATTCATTGGGACTTGTGTTCCTAAGGGTTAGAGGAAGATAACTCATGACTACCAAAAAGAGACTCTACGCAAAGTGAATGGAGATGATATACCCCAGTGATTGTAAAAAAGGGTTTTGTTCGAAATTCCTAGCACCTGAAGAAGGCCGGAGCGTAAAACGGCCGAAACGTCGTACAAATGGCAACAAAGATGAGGAAAATAGTCCGAATTATGTAAATAATGTAAACACTACCTCATCTCAGAAATATAGACAGGTAATAATGGGTTTCTACAAGTGCTGAAGGTTTCACGTAACCTATCATTACCTGCCGCATGGTCGGGTCACTGACAACTAAACCGATTCCCCAAACAAGCTTTTCTGTCGAGGAGAGTATCTAGATACATAGAAAGATTAAAAACAAGATGGCTGCAATTTCTTGTAGGGCCAACGCCCATCTGGCACCGATGGGGGGAAACTGGATTAGGATTGACATAACTGTCATAAGAAAATGAATAATCGCAAAATTACCTGTTATTACATTCACTGTGGGATAAAAAAAAGAATAATATTTGTAATAATTTATAGAAATCCTAAATAGAGTTTTGTGGAAAAATTTGTTCAGGGTTCGTCGTAATATTGAATGTGCGCTGTGTGGTGTGTAAACGAACATTCGCATAAACAGTGGTTAAGCGAATTGTCACATTAAAGTAAAATGTGACTTTCGTCAATATTGTCAATGTGTGACCGAATAGTAAGCGCCTAAAATGTATGAGAAAACTTGTTATATATATATATACTTCTATTGAACAGGTGAAGAGGCTCATCCCTTGTTTCCTGTTTAGGATGCGGTTTCCGGTTTTCTCTTTTCCAATCTTCTCACTCCTATGTAGCCCCCTGCACATCAGTGGCGTTACCGCCTTGCTCGGGGTGATATGATTAAAATATATATATATATATATATATATATATATATATATATATATATATATATATATATGATGGTAAGGGTAATGGTCAGAATAGCTGTTTTCTTATAAGAAAACATTTCACATCCATTGACGTAACAGTCAGTCCTACTCGAGTTACTGTTTTCTACATTCCCAGTCTATTGGGCTGGGATGAAAGTGTAGTATCTGTTTTTCTTATATATAACGGTAATGTAATATTAGCCGTTTCCTTATAAGGAAACATTCGGCATTCATTGACGAAACAGTCAATCCTGCTCAAGTTACTCTTTTCTGCATTCCCAGGCTACCGGGCTGGGATCAAAGTATAGTATCTGTTTTTCTTATCTATAACGGTAATGTAATATTAGCCGTTTCCTTATAAGGAAACATTCGGTATTCATTGACATAACAGCGAGTGCTACTCGAATTAATCTTGTGTCCTTTTTCAGGCCATCGGGCTGGGATCAATGTGTGGCATCTGTTTTCCCCATCTGTAAAAGTAATGTCAATACAGCCGTTTCCCTATGTGGAAACATACGACATTCACTGACCGAGCAGCCACTACTACCGTCAGTTGAAATTTTTTCAGGAAAAATAGATCTCTCACGTCTAGTAGTTGTTATTGCTTTGCCCAATAGTGATGGGGGCCCTGCTTCAACAGTAGCTCGGTATGTAAATTTCTTGCCACGATGGACGGAGCGGAAATGTTTTGCCGCAGGGGAGAGCAATGAAGAGAAAAAGGGAAAAAGGGAAAAAGTTGGATTACAGAAATAACAAGGAAGAGAGTACTAGATTGCTATGTGTTGTTGATTCTTCAATATGGCAGTGAATGCTGGACAATATCATCAAAGATGAAGAAAAAATTGGAAGCAACTGAAATGTTGTTCTACAGAAGGATGCTGCGAATATCATGGATCGAGCATGTGGGAGATGAGAGAAAACTTATCATCCGTTCAGTGCTACACATTTCTTGGTTTATAACGACATTTTAAGATATCTTAATAGTTTCCTCAGTTTATTCATATCTATCTATCTATCTATCTATCTATCTATCTATCTATCTATCTTAGTCTGTTAATTTCATCTATCTATCTATCTGTCTATCTATCTATCTATCTATCTATCTATCTATCTATCTATCTATCTTAGTCTGTTAATTTTATCTATCTATCTATCTATCTATCTATCTATCTATCTATCTATCTTTGTCTATTAATTTCATCTATCTATCTATCTATCTATCTATCTATCTTTGTTTCTTTATTAATTTCATCTATCTATCTATCTATCTATCTATCTATCTATCTATCTATCTATCTATCTATCTTTGTCTATTAATTTAATCTATCTATCTATCTATCTATCTATCTATCTATCTATCTATCTATCTATCTATCTATCTTAGTCTGTTAATTTCATCTATCTATCTATCTATCTATCTATCTATCTATCTATCTATCTTAGTCTGTTAATTTCATCTATCTATCTATCTATCTATCTATCTATCTATCTATCTTAGTCTGTTAATTTCATCCATCTATCTATCTATCTATCTATCTATCTATCTATCTTAGTCTGTTAATTTCATCCATCTATCTATCTATCTATCTATCTATCTATCTATCTATCTATCTATCTATCTATCTATCTATCTATCTATCTATCTATCTATCACTAATTCTTCTTACACATTTTCATATCTTCATATGTATGTGTTTAAAATAAGGATTTTCATGTATGCTGTTTTTTAATATAGTGAGTTTGATTCTCCCTAGGTGCTTCAATATTATGAGTCTGTAGCAGGTGAATGTAAGCATTTTAAAAATATAAACATTCGTTGATTTGAGAAAACAAAAATGAAAATATTGCAAACAAATTTGGGATAAGAAAATCACCCTGGCAATAGTTACTAACAATATTCAGATCCTAAAATACAACGAGTTCGTGCAACCAAGCAAATCATGAAAAAAAAGAAAAAAGATTAGGGAGTCAAGAATTTAGAACAAGACTGACTCAATTTCGAAAAGGAGAGGTCACGAGCTTAAACAAAGAAATGCCCAGTAGTGACTTTTGCCTATTCCATTAGCCATCATCAAAGATGTCATTTTTATTCACTTGGAACATTGCACGCACAACACATTAGGTTTGAGTGTAGAAGCTCCGCCATCATGAATCATATCATGGATCGAACATGTGAGCAATGATGAGGTCCTAGAAATGATGGAAACAAAAAGGAAATTAATACTGAGCATCAGGAAGGGACAGCTGAAGTTTCTGTGACATGCAATGAAGAATGAAGGCTTGGAGAACTTGATACTAACAGGCCACATAGAGGGAAAAAGTCACAGGGAAAAGCAGCGGATAACATATTTGAAGGACTTAATCAGGTGGATGACGGAACGAGGGTTGCACGGTGTAACAGAAGAAGGCGTGCTAAGAACCACCAGGGATAGGGAGACGTAGAAAGCCATGATCGCCTACGTCTTGAAGGGACAGAGCACATACAAGAAGTCTAGTTAGAGATACAATGAGTGGCGAAGAGAAAATAAGAGAAAAGCGATAAAGAAACAGGAAAATAAAATAATCTAAAGCAAGAGGGATAGAAAGGTAACTATTACCCATTTCCTTATAGGAAACATTTGGCATTAATAATTGTTATCGCTCTTTCTAGTAGTTATTGGGGTTTCCTTCCTAACCTTTTGTTTGAAGTAGCATGGAACACCATCATATTGGATTATGCTCTTATTTTCTGTCCGAGTTACATCTGCAATTCTTTTTAGTTGTTTCTACTGTTGAAAGTTTTTCAATTTATGCTATTTCGGTGATTTGATACAGTTCTTTGGGATTCGAAAGCAAGGTCCACAAGTTTCGAAGGAGAATGGTAAATAATATGTAACTACGAGCTTCCATTAATTTGTGTATACGTATCCATAGTCCATAAGTGTTTTCTATCCTTAATCATGTTTTTGCTGTGTTGTTTACAGTCTGTAATGTAATAGTAACTGATATCCAGTGTCAACGGACGAATGACTTATTGCAGTCGTTTGACTTTATGCAAAATAGCGTAAGTCCATTTTGCATATCTCACTACAGTTTTCTTTTACTCACATAATCTCACACTCAGTAAACGCATGCTTCTTAGTGGCTTTATTAATTGCTCGGGTTGAAATGATTTTAAAACATGTAACAAGTCAATTTTGCAAACATAATCTGGAAACATAAAATTCAAGAAAATAATAATAACGTTAAGTTTGACTTAGCCTTTAGCCTCTTAAGAAGGAAATAGAAAAAATTTCACCAGAAACAGTGAAGAGTACTAAACTCTTATGTGATATTTGTCCTCATGTATGGTAGTGAGTTCTAGAAAATATTCCCAAAGAAGCAACATAAATATGGTTCTACCGAAGGATGCTGAGTATACCTCAAAACAAGTGAACGACGACGAAGTTTTAGAGAAAATAGAAACAAAAAGAAAATGTTATACTTAACAACATGAAAGGACACCTAAGGTTTCTAGGGCACATAATGAGGAAAGAGGGCTTGGAAAATTTAATACTCATAAGACAGATTGAAGGCAAGTTGGACAGAGGTAAACAATGCATAACATAATTAGTGATCTTGAGTAAATAGATGTTGGAAAAGGGTTTAGAAGAAATAACAGAAAGACAAAATTTATTAAGAACTACAAAGGGACATGAAGTTGTGGAGAGCCGTACTCACGAAACAGATAGGGGGTGAGAGGGACAAAGGAAAACAACGCATAACATACTTAATAAGCTTGAATAAATGGATGATGGAACAGGGCTTAGAAGAAATAACAGAAAGACAAAATTTATTAAGAGCTACAAAGGGACAGGAAGTTGTGGAGAGCCGTACTCACGGGACAGATAGGTGGTGAGAGGGACAAAGGAAAACAACGCATAACATACTTAATAAGCTTGAATAAACGGATGATGGAACAGGGTTTAGAAGAAATAACAGACAGACAAAATTTATTAAGAACTACAAAGGGACAGGAAGTTGTGGAGAGTCGTACTCACGGGACAGATAGGTGGTGAGAGGGACAAAGGAAAACAACGCATAACATACTTAATAAGCTTGAATAAATGGATGATGGAACAGGGCTTAGAAGAAATAACAGAAAGACAAAATTTATTAAGAGCTACAAAGGGACAGGAAGTTGTGGAGAGCCGTACTCACGAAACAGATAGTGGGTGAGAGGGACAAAGCTTGAATAAACGGATGATGGAACAGGGCTTAGAAGGAATAACATAGAGACAAAATTTATTAAGAACTACAAAGGGACAGGAAGTTGTGGAGAGCTAAGATCGCTTTTGGTCTGGGGAATATATAAAAATGATGGAAATGATAACGGTTAAACGTAGATTTAAAGGGGCTGAGATTGTAGCAGACGGGAAAGCATCTATTTAGAAGTCTAACGTAAAGCTCTTACGGAGCCAAATATTTCAGCTGTATAATACGCGAAGCGAAACATCCGTTTATAAGCTGGCAATTATTAGAATTCACATGAGTTTAAAGAATCTAGAGACATTTCGACGGTGCTGCATTTAAAAGTCTGCGAGTATATTTGTATGTTAAAGTCGTAGATATATTCCTTCCATTTGTTCTTTGAAAGAAAAATGTTTAAAGAAATTGATAAATAATTATATTGCACACAGACGAAATCATTCTCTATTGTTTGTTTATTGAATGTTGGAACAAAAATGTTTCTTGCTTAAGCAATCGAAAATCGCATCGAGTAGCAAATTCAACGTAAATAGCAAATATTATTTTTAAGTAATTTCCTCTGATGTAATCTGAAATTGAATGTTATTTTGAAAAGAAAAAAAAATAACGAAAAACCTTCAGTTTCCTTGGAACCATTAAAGCCATTCTTGTACTCTTATTTACAAGAACTTTGTCTATTGTTCTAAATATTTTATTAATAATGTTTGCTCGAAACGAACACACCACTAACAGATTGAGAGACAAGTGTTTCAAGAGCCACCCAGTGGAAGATGCGTATTCTTGTAATAACAATATTGAGAGAGAAGTTGTTTTTTTTAATCGGTATCTCCCAATTCAGGGCAGTAAAGCTACTAAGACGCAAAGGTGTGGAAGAATTAGAAATTGAAACATTGATAATGAGCGGGAAGAGAAAAGAGTACATAGGATACAAATACTATATTATCTAACAGTTAAATAAAACACACAAAATAAAGTTGCACATCTGCAAAATCAGATCCAAACGACGAAAAGCATTTTGGAAAAACCCAGACCAAGGCACGTTTAAGCTCAATGGGAAACTCATGGCTTTGTCATTTCAAGTATGTCTTTTACAGCAAAGAAAATGTCCAATATTTACTCCCAAATGGGAGATGAGAGAAAACTTATCATCCGTTCAGTGCTACTCATTTCTTTGTTTATAACGACATTTTCCGATATCTTAATAGTTTCCTCAGTTTATTCATATCTATCTATCTATCTATCTATCTATCTATCTATCTATCTATCTATCTATCTATCTATCTTTGTTAATTTCATCTATCTATCTATCTATCTATCTATCTATCTATCTATCTATCTATCTATGTATCTATCTATCTATCTATCTATCTATCTATCTTTGTCTGTTAATTTTATCTATCTATCTATCTATCTATCTATCTATCTATCTATCTATCTATCTTTGTCTGTTAATTTCATCTGTCTATCTATCTATCTATCTATCTATCTATCTATCTATCTATCTATCACTAATTCTTCTTACACATTTTCATATCTTCATATGTATGTGTTTAAAATAAGGATTTTCATGTATGCTGTTTTTTAATATAGTGAGTTTGATTCTCCCTAGGTGCTTCAATATTATGAGTCTGTAGCAGGTGAATGTAAGCATTTTAAAAATATAAACATTCGTTGATTTGAGAAAACAAAAATGAAAATATTGCAAACAAATTTGGGATAAGAAAATCACCCTGGCAATAGTTACTAACAATATTCAGATCCTAAAATACAACGAGTTCGTGCAACCAAGCAAATCATGAAAAAAAAGAAAAAAGATTAGGGAGTCAAGAATTTAGAACAAGACTGACTCAATTTCGAAAAGGAGAGGTCACGAGCTTAAACAAAGAAATGCCCAGTAGTGACTTTTGGCTATTCCATTAGCCATCATCAAAGATGTCATTTTTATTCACTTGGAACATTGCACGCACAACACATTAGGTTTTAGTGTAGAAGCTCTGCCATCATGAAACGTCCAAGGAAATTACTGGAAATCATTCCACTCAAAACAAAACGGATAAGTGTAATAGCCCAAAAGTAATCGACACTCAAGCAATAACAATTGGCGGAATTGGCCACTTGAAACCTTGCAAGATCAGAACAGAAGACGATTGGTGTAACTGCCTAGGAGAAACAAAACCAACACAACAATATTGTTCTACAAATCAACCATAAACCTAATCCATCTACCGAATTCTTCGAGTGGTTGAAACAGGAAAGCCAATTCCCATTTTGTTCAACACCAATAACTGGTTGATTTCCGTGTACAAGGAATGGTAAGTAGCCTGATGTAAACATGAATGAATTGCCTTACCCGAACGAATTTTGAAGAAGTTGCATTGATTAAGGCACATGGTTGAACATTGTAAAACCTTGCCCTTGTTTTAGAAGATCAAACACATTTACTTACTGTCTTTTCGGAGACTGGGGTTAGCTTTACAGAATGTGGAGGAAAAGCATGAATCTTGTTGCGCACACACGCACGCACTGACGGCATAAGATTATCCCAAACTTGTCTCAGTCATGGAGTCAAATATGGTAGATCAGTTATGTATCATATCCTTTTCACCACCAGATCCACATGCTTTTTAAATAATTACGAGATGCAAGCTTTTCTATCTATCTATCTATCTATCTATCTATCTATCTATCTATCTATCTATCTTAGTCTGTTAATTTCATCTATCTATCTATCTATCTATCTATCTATCTATCTATCTATCTATCTATCTATCTCAGTGTATTCTACACAGTGGCAGATATATACAGATACATAAGAAAATACTAAAATAGATCTTTCTTTCTTTCTCTCTCTCTCTCTCTCTCTCTCTCTCTCTCTCTCTATATATATATATATATATATATATATATATATGCGTGTGTGTGTGTGTGCGCGCGCGCCTGCCCCTATCTATCTATCTATCTATCTATCTATCTATCTATCTATCTATCTATCTATCTATCTATCTATCTATCTATCTATCTATCAGTCCGGAATGAAATACGGATCATCTCAGGATTAGTCTGTTCACACCCACCATTTCTATCTCTCTCTCTCTCTCTTTGTCTCCCTCTCTCTCATATATATATATATATATATATATATATATATATATATATATATATTAATTTGGATATAGAAATAAACATTGCATCGTGACCATCTCTAACGGTTGCTTAAGATATGCACTGTTGATGACTGACTAATGTTTTTATAACTGCAAATGCTCTGTTAAGCAGATTTGAGCCATAAATGTAACAAATTTTACACCATAATATATATATATATATATATATATATATTGATATAGAAGTAAACATTGCATCTTGACCATCTATGACGGTAGACAGTAAGGTATGAAGTGTTGATTACTGTGACTAACTTGTGTTTAAAAATATTCTGCAAACGCTCTGTTGAGCAGAGTCATAAATGTAACAAATTTTACGCAATGCAAATTATATACTTATATATATATATATATGTGTGTGTGTGTGTGTGTGTGTGTGTTTGTGTGTGTGTGTATATATATATATTATGTTTATATTCTTTTTTTACGTATATAAAAGTACTTTCTTTTAAATTTTTCTAAAAGTTCATTTAATATACATAGAAATAGCACATACTCAAAACCTATATATATGTGTGCGTGTCTGTGTGTGTGTCAGTATGTGTATGTATGTGTATGCAATTTTTATTGAAGACGATTGAGAAGACAATAATCCTAAACATTTTGATAAATCTTTCTTGCATTCTTGCAACTATTTTCTTTTCTGGACAAAGAGTGTGTACAAACTGCTAGAATGTTCCATGGATCTGAGCACTTTCGGCTATTCTATTAACCATCTTGAAAGATGTCATTTTTATTTTAACTGAATCAGATGACAGCAATAATGCCTACAGTATCCTCTAATCCCTACCCAAGACGAGTCAGCCAAGAGCAGCTCTCGCAGCTCTCATAAATGACAAATATGGCAAACCACTGACAAACAAAGAAGAAATTCTGAAGAGATGGACCGAATACTACGACTACATCGAAACAATAGTTACATCTACTGCTAGGAAGTTTGGATGACTGTGCCGGGCTAGGAAGTTTTTCTTGTCAGAATCCATCTTGCACATTTATAAATCTACCATTCGTCCGTTCATTGAATATTGTTACCATATCTGGTCGGGTTTTCCTCCTATTCATCTCGAGCTTCTCGACAAACTCCAAAGGTAAATCTGTGATGTGCGATTTGGCAGCCCGACTTGAGTCATTTTATCACCGACGTGATGTGGCTTCCCTCTATCTTTTTAACAAATATTTTCTGCTCTGATGAGTTTCTTTCCTTGTTGCCTCGACCCCACGAATTTGTTCGTCGTACTAAATTGGTAACGAGGACCCGCCCTTTTACCTTTAAAATAGTCAAATGTAACTTCACTTCTACTCCATCAGTTTCTTTGTTCGCACTTCTCGCCTGTGAAGCTTTCTTCCACTTACTTGCTTCCCTGATAACTACAATCTGTAAAGGTTTAAGCGCAACGTCAATTGCGATCTTCTGTTTTCTTGATTCCCAATTTTCTCTTGTTCTTTCTTCTACATCCTCTTTCTTTTTCTTTTCTTTTCTCCCAGTTTCAAACCCTGTGAACCAGTGATGGTATTACTTCGCTTGGGGTGAAACGATTTTTTTTTAATCATATCACCCCGAGCAAGGCGGTAACGCCACTGATATGCAGGGGGCTACGTAAGAGTGAAAAGATTGGGAAAGAGAAAGCCGGAAACCACATCCTAAACAGGGAACAAGGGATGAGCCTCTTCACCTGTTCAATAGACGTTGGTGGAGTGTGAATCGGGTGATAGTTTAGTCTATCTACTTCAATTGAAAAAAGAAAAAGGAGTGAAAAGATTGGAAAAGAGAAAGCCGGAAACCACATCCTAAACAAGGAACAAGGGATGAGCCTCTTCACCTGTTCAAAAGACGTCAGTGGAGTGTGAATCGGGTGATAGTTTAGTCTATCTACTCCAATTGAAAAAAGAAAAAGGAGTGAAAAGATTGGAAAAGAGAAAGCCGGAAACCACATCCTAAACAGGGAACAAGGGATGAGCCTCTTCACTTGTTCAATAGACGAGGGTGGAATGTGATTGTCCGTCCGACTTCAGTCTCTTTCTCACCATCGAGATGTGGCTTCCATCTGTCTTTTCTACAAAACATTTCACGGCTTATGCTTTGACGCGCTTATCTTCCTTATCTACTTGCTACCCTGATAGTTAAAATCTCCAATTGCCATATTTTATCTTCTTGGTTTTCACCTTTCTTTTATCCTTTCCTTGACTCATCCTGTACGTTATTCCCCTTTTTCCGTTTTCCCCTCACTGTCATCCCATGCGCACTATAGCAATACTGCATTGCTTGAGGCGAAACGATGATAAAAATAATAAAAAAATTACGAGCTCCATCCAGATACTTACAAAGTGCAAGATGACCTGTATCCCACAGAAGGCGAGAACATTCTACCAATACGGAAGGGGACAGAGAAGCAACATTAAGGACCTTGAAACCAGATAAGTCACCTGGAGGGACAAAATACCCTTTGAATTGGTGAAAATTGGAGGCAAAGAGACCGTCAAGGCCTTAACTTCTATGTTAGCGAATTTGGAAACAGGGAAAGCGGTCCAAAGAGTGGACCCAATCACTGGTGGTAACCGTTATCAAAGAAGGGTAATCTCAGATAATGCCAAAATTATAGCACGATAAGACTAATCAACCACTCCATTAAGGTCATGGTCTGTATTATCCTCAGCCATCTGAAATTCAAGATCGAAGAACTACTGTCAAAAGAGCAGGCAATTTTTAGAACGGGAACACAGAGGAATCAATTTTCACCTGTAGGATTCTTACTAAGAAATATCTGCAAAACCAGAGGAACTTTTTCCACAATGTCTTTGAATTCAGAATAGCATTTGTTCGGGTATAGCATGATGGTTGTGTTTGTATCTACACCTCAATGGGTTATTTAATTCAGACATGATTTGTACAATAGATTTCTATGAACAGAATATGTATTCTTTGTAAGAAATTACGAGGATCATTCAATAAATAAGGGGAATTTTTCGGTATAAGGACTTCTAATACAGATAGAAGCTTTCTTTTTTTTTCAGCGTAGTCTCCCAGCAATGTCACACTTTTCCCATCTGTGCACAAGCTTTCGTATTCCCTCAGTGTAAAATTTTTTGGATTGATGTAACAGCCAATCGCTCACAGCACTTTTGACTTCATCGTCACTTTCAAACTTCCTGCCTCTCGTGAACGCTTTCAAGGGTCCAAAGAAAGTCTGAAAGTCTGAAGGGGCAAGATCTGGGCTGTAAGGGGGATGAGGGAGCAGTTCCCACCCCAGCTCGTTGTTTGTGCTCTGCACCCACCGGCAGCTGACCTTCAAGTAGGCAAGGTCATCATGGACAAATTATGTGATGTCCCAACAGATAGGTTCAAAGTCCTTGCAATGTCATCCATTGTCACTCTTCTGTCAGACTGAATGAGGTCATTGACTGATTCGATCACACCAGGAGATTTCATTTCTGTAGGCCTCCGAAGCCTGTTTTCATCCTCAACACTGCTTCGTCCTTCTTTAAACAATTTAGCTCACTTGCAGACATTTTTTCACTGAAACATGTGGCACTATACACAGTTGACATTCTCCTATGAATTTCAACTGGTTTGCATCCTTCAGCAATCAAAAACTGGATTACTGACCTCTGTTCAATGCTGGAGTATGCTTCTTGGTCGGTCATCTTTGTTAATCTCCAAAACTCCCAAGTTTTTTTCAATCTGCAATAAAAAATGAATTCCCTCTGAAAAAGAAGTAAAAGACTAAACTCTAAAAAAAAATAAGCTTCTATCTGTAGTAGAAATCCTTATACCGAAAAATTCACCTTATTTATTGAATGAACCTCGTAGTTTATAGATCAGGTTTCATTGACGTATTTGTGTAAAGTAGTTTTTGTTGAGAGTCAGATGTATTTTTGTTATATATATATATATGAATAAATGTAGTTATAAGGTGTACTATATTTATAGAATAAAGTGCTTAATATCATAGATAGAGCGTATGTAAATATAAAAGAGTGAACATTGAAGTCAACACTCAAGGGCGACAGACTGTTTCATGCTAAGCGCAATCATTGATGATTGCGCTTAGCATGAAACAGTCTGTTGACTTCAATGTTCACTCTTTTAAAGAACAAGTAGGAAAAAAGCGTCTTTAATCTCACATGCTTCACTTATAACAAGCTTCTTCAGATATTTATTAAAGACGTCTATAATAAATCGACCCAATAATCAAGCAATAGTCCTTTTAAACGTGAAAATTTCCCTGACTTTTGAAATATACTTAACTGCTTAGTTTCGTATTCTAAACAAATGAATTCCTAAAGAAGTGTTAGATTTTATTATTTAGACGTTTTTTTTTATAGTGGATACCCATATTTCAGTAGACGCTCGGTTTATTTATTAAACACTATATTCATGTAATGTCCTCTACCAACCTGAATATACTAAACTTGTTAAAGAAAAATATGCACTATTCGGCAGGATTCAAACCTGCGTCACCCGGAACGTCTACTGAAATATGGGTATCCATTGAAAATAACGTTTGAGTTATGAAATCTTTCGGAATGACAAATAAAAAAATACATCGCATTTATATATATATATATATATATATATATATATATATATATATGCATAATTTGTTATGTAATTAAAAATTAAAAATTCACTGCGACACAGAAATTTCTATGTTTCGACATTTCTAAAATGGAGCACACACATAAATTTTGTCTTCCCACATCTATAAATAAAAAACGTGTTGTTTCTTGTATTTAAATGCAAATCATTTTCACAACTATGATCTAACATTGCCTGATGACGAGAGAGAAATCTCGAAACATAGAAATTTCGTGTCACAATGTATTTTTAATTTTTAATTGTATAACAAATTTAATTATATAATTATATTAAGCTCTACAATATTTATTGTGTTGAGCACATTTTTTTTTAAGTAAATACCAGAGAACTCAAAATCGTAAAACCTTGGGTCCTCTTAACAAGGACACACACACACACACACACACACACACACACACACACACACACACACACACACGCACACACACACACATATGTATATATATATATATGTATTGCAATGTTGATTGTTAGTTTCTGCATTTGTTCAGTTGAAAAAATGTTAAGTAGGAAAAACAAAACAAAACAAAGCAAAACATTGCATTGTCGATACACGTTTCTTGTTTATAGCCGCAAGGATTACTTGCTTTTGCTTCGCGAAGTGGAATCTATCAAAACGTGAAAAAAGGTGAGCATTCGAAATGGAAAATATTTACCCTACATATTTTGAACGGGTGCAAGAACCAAACAAGTACCCAGCTGTCAATACCTTTGTCGTAGACGCCAAGAAAAGGTGCCAAATGCCGCTGACAACTTGAATTAAAATGCTTCTGACGTTAATATTTCTTTCGCTGAATGTCACTTAATGATGGTTGAAGCTAATTGGGAAATATACTCTTTATTTTTAGTCCTAATTTCAGAAGCCAACCTCACAAAAAATGTTTGATAATAATAATAATAATGTCAGACTGTAATGTATCTTAGAAGATGTAAAAAAATAATTTGAAAATAAAAATGAAATCGAATCTAAAAAAATGTGACACATGAGGAGTTGTAGTTGGAGCACTCAGATTGGTTGGAAAAGGTTTCGATAGACTTATTGAAGAGATTTAAACCCAGATTTTAAAGAAATACAAAAAAAAATGGATTCACAACTACTGTCCACTCTTTACAAAGGGTTATATCTATCTTAGTTCTTTTTCTCAAAAAATGTTAAGTGGAAAGTGTTTTGACGCCAATACTGACTTTAGGGCTCTTGTTGGGACTCGGATAAAATGAGCATATATTAGAAATCAAAGAAAATAATAATAATAATAATAATAATAATAATAATAATAATAATAATAATAACTTGCCTACCAATTGATATGGCTTGTCCGGCGGATTGTAACATAGCAACCAAGGAATTTGAAAAGCTATCAAAATATATAGACCTGAAAATTGAAATAGAACAAATGTGAAACTTGAAAACAAGAATAATACCGGTAATAGTAGGTGCGTTTGGGATGATAAAAAAAGAACACAACAACACATTGAAAGAATCCCTGTAAATCACAAGTTAAGATATATATATATACGAAAGATTCTCTTGAAAAGTACAGCATTAAGATGAATTTTGTCCATGTAACGCTAATGATGTCAGGGGAGATAGTAAAACAAATGAAATGTAGCCATAACAACACATCACTACCTGCCTTGGGTCTTTCCGCAGACTTGGTAGGTTGTGTGACCATAGCAGAAATGGAAATATGATGAAAATAATAATAATAATAATAATAATAATAATAATAATAATATATGCACGTGTCTGATATTTCCTTAGCAGACTTACTGTGGGTATATTGGGTTTCGTATATTTATACTCCAACATTACTTTGGTGGCATGCTGCTCTGTCACTCAATAATCTTATTATAATTGTGCTTGTCTATTCCTTCGTTAGTTTGAACGACCGTTACGCTCTGCCGATGCCTTATAAATAAAACACATCTTTTCATTTGTATTCACTTTTCAGAATAATGACCAGCATTCATATTTATGACTCTTATTGCAATATGGTTCTTAAGCTCAGAAATTTTTGAAATATGGAATATTTTATTGCCATGAGGTTATTTAATCATTAACTGAATAATTAGGTAAGATTCGTTTGTAAATTCAGATGAGAAAACTGTGAAATTTTCACGGGTCTTTTTAATAATAATAATGATAATAAATTGAATGACATTATAATAAATGACACTCTGGAAAAATGGCTTTAGTTTGCATTGAACTATGTTTAAAAAGTATAAATTAAATAATAATAAAAATGTTTAAAATTAACTGCTATTTTTAAACATATTTTGAATTTTTTTGTGAGTGAATATTACATTGCCATTGTTCTAGAATAACAACGTATTTTTCAGATAAAGTTCTTTCTATTTATTTAACCCATAGCTCGTCGGGTGGAGATGAAAATATATTTTTCACAAATTTCTCCTTCCAAGCCTCTATCCATTACACCAACCCAAATATCCATCGTCATATGTTGTTAAAATCTTTTTGAAAAGATAAGTTAAATAAACTCTTAATAAGTTATTGACTATTATTCCATTCGTACTTTATTGATTATTTTTATAATATAAAATTTGCTAACCTTGAAATGTATATCTACTCCGGCATATACACATTGCTCATTCAATAATGAATTAGAGCACTCTAGCTATTGGGCGTGTGTAATGATATACTCGCTAAAAGGTCTGCCTTCTACCGGACGCTCGTGGCCCAGGGGTAGAATCCCCGACTGATGCCGATTCGGTCGGGTGTCAATCCTGGTTTAGGAAGCGATCGGAGTCTAACCGTACTGATGAGCTGTGATACGGCGAAACAGATCTGTCTGCGGATGACTATAGTAAATATATATATATATATATATATATATATAGAGAGAGAGAGAGAGAGAGAGAGAGAAAGCGAGAGAGATAGTTACGATTAGACTGAATTTAGATAACAAATAGAATAGAATGATAGATGAAAATAGACTAAATTTAGACTGATATATAGATAGAAGAAAAGATTAGATGAGACTGAATATATATATATATATAAAAATAATAACTAAATAGACTCTGTAAGTATGTAGGCCGTAAATTTATACTAAAATAAACCTTCAAAAAAAACCACTAACAAACAGAACCTAATTCCGTTACAATCCGGTGCACTAAGGCGTCGGATAAATGGGGAGAAAAAAAAGAAATCCGCGGAACAAGAACAAAACATTCAATACTCCACAGCAAAGAAAAAAAAACCCAAACGGAACCAACCACAAGAAAAAGTGCTCGATACAAAGTACAAAAGAAAATATACAAAAGTAGAGCAAAGACACACAAAAATCTAAAGTGAGCCAAAACCTACCGCGGTTGGTTTTGGCTCACTTTAGATTTTTGTGTATATATATATATACACAAATGAATAAGGAACGACAAAAATAATTGCAACGTTCCAGACATTCATTTAAAACAGTGCTCAATATAAAAATAGACCAATGAATATTTATTATAAATTATACCTTAGAATATGTACAAACTACAAACTACTACAAAATTGTACCTTTTGTTTCAACATTGAAAGAAAAAATGCCTCATGAGGTAGTTAATAATAATGGTAATTACCATCATTATTAACTACCTGGTGAGACATTGTTGTTTCAATGTCGAAACAAAATGTATAATTTTGTAGTAGTTTGTAGTTTGTATAAGTTCTAAAATAATAATAATAATAATAATAATAATAATAATAATAATAATAATAATATATATATATATATATATATATATATATATATATATAATTCGGAAGTCAGCTACCTTGTTTTCTACCTTTCGGTATCTTCAGGCGATTTATATTAACTGTTTATCCAACGCTTTTTCGAATGCATAACAGAAACATTCAGAACGCATACCTGTAAGTTTAAAATAAGGGAAGAGCTAGTCAAAAATTGCAAACATTTTTATCCGGGTTTGTGCGATCGTAAAATATATTTTCTGAGATGTTTATATCCGGAAATTACTTTACACCTTTCATTTGGCAACTTTTCTCGTTCCTGAAATAATATTATGGCTAACTTCTCTTCTTGGCACAGTCTGCAGACATCACTACCGTTGCAAGATCTGGACTTTTTAAATATGCACCAAGTTACATAAGAGTTTATGCCATTTTTTTCTTTTAATTTCCACACGTGATTGGCTAGTTTGCTACAATTTTTAAGGCTTTCTAGCTTGAAAGTATATTTCTGATTATGCCAACGTTTTTTAAAATTCCCTTCAGTACATCATACATATATTTTTCTCTGTACATTTGTATCTTGTACTTCTGCTTTGTAAATAATTCCTGTTTTTCAAACCCCGTTAAGTGGGCATTTGGTTTTGTCTCTGCAGTTACATTTTCATTAACAATATTTTGCTGCACGTTATTTTTTTATGTTTTGACGTTTCCTCTCTTAATGTAATTTTCTAAATTGCAAGTGCAGCTGTAAGTTAATTGTATTTCTATTGAATATCTTGTCTAATTTCGAGTTTTATTTTATTATACATTTGGTTGCAATAGTATAATTTAATAGTGTTATATTTATTTTGACGTACACCATTATTATTATTATTATTATTATTATTATTATTATTATTATTATCAATATTGTTAGAGGTATTATTTAGTTTATTGAGATACATTTTAATTTGTTGACGGAGTTAGGAAATCCATTGTTAACAAGTGTTTGTTTAATGTCGTGTAATTTTGTGGTACAGTGGATATTGGCTCGGAACGAGAAACCGGGGAGCCGAGTTCGAATTCCACTTGAATCCATTGTATTCACTTACGCACAAATACCCTTGGGAAAGGTATTAATCCGTCTCTTCCTTCCAGTTATGGGTTAAATAGCAGGACAGACTGGGTTCTATAGCCTTGGTCGGCAACCAGTCTATCGCAGAAAGCAATGGCAACCTACTGCGGGATAATCTTCTGCTCAGTCAGTCATGTCTCTTTCGAGACATGATCGCTCAAGCGTGTATCACGTATGGCACTTAACTGACTGAATTCTTTATAGAATATGGTTTTGGAAGAAGGTATCAATTGTGTGCGTTGAATTAAGTATTTTATAACAGCTAACTTATATCATTTGGGGCATTCACTATTATAATTAGGAAGACACGAGTTAATGCTAGTTGGTAGTAGTAAATCTATGTGTGCTGGAATCAATAAAGACATCAAAGAATGGAATTTTATTATTAAGTTCTAATGTAAATTTGAAGATGGAGTGACTTTCAAATTTGTTTTTAAGTTGTGTCATTTGACCAATATTTTTAGCTAAAACGAAAATGTCATCTTTACAAACATGATAAAACAACACTCAAAAGCATAATATGTAGAAATGTTAAACCAGTTAATGATAATAAACAAATTAATTTCATTATATCTTAAAAACATTTAAGGCAATTAACCTCATAGTCTCTAATAACCCTACAACCACACTAAATCGTCTTCAGAAAACCAATGTAGTGCATCAATTTACATGCCCGTTCAGAGATTGTGTCTCTGGTACTAAAAATAAACCCACTGCATATATTGGTTTTACTACAACCACGCTTTCCCGTAGCTTTACCTGCCACCTTTCTGATCATAGCTCAATTAAACAACATTTATTAGAAAAATATAGCCATGTATGTAATATTAGACAGATTTTACTAGATAACACAATAAAACTCACACATACACATAGTAAAAAGAACCTTCAGATATTGAGGGCAGCTACAGGAAATCAAAGCAACCCATATTCAACAAAATCACATTTAAATCTAGTCACAACTAATTACTTTGCATTTAGACATATGGTTCTGTTGTTAACATTTCGGACTCTCACGTGGTGTGACATCATAGAAATGCATTACAAATTTACGACCTGTGTCTGCTATTCGGTGACTGTTGTCGTTGCATAACAATGTTTTATGTTAAAACAAAATAATATCATCTTTGATGGTGGATGTCTTTATGTCAACGTACTTGTAATCCCTGTGAAGATGGCTCGTGTGAGCCGAAAGCTTAAAACCAGCATAATAAAAAAATATCCAAATGTTGGACAGTTTTGTCTTTATTTTCACCTGAAAATAAAACCAAAATACGATGTTTAGAACAGCTTATGATTAAACATAATAGACATTCATTGTCTGTTATATTTAACAATATATATATATATATATATATATATATATATATATATATATATATATGTTAAATATAACAGACAATATATATATATATATATATATATGTATGTTCTGTTATATATAATATATATATATATATATATATATATATATATATATTGTTAAATATAGCAGACAATGAATGTCTATTATGTTTAATATATAATATATATATATATATATATATATATATATATATATATATATATATACCTGATTATTTACGAGAAATTTGTTCCGTAGATGTGTGTCATTCAGCAGGATTTAATTTATTTAAAAATACAATATCAACTCAAATACGAGTATCGATTAAAAATAATGTTCAAACAACTAAATTATGTCGGTTGTTAATCCCATTTCGTTAATCTATGGAACTTTCCGTAACATTGTCTGTTTCAGAGTAGAAATAATTATTTACGAAAAATCGAAAATTGTGTATATAAGGCTTGAGTTAGCTTCGATTACACTGTTGAATAATTCTTAGTCGAGCGGGCTAAGACGCCCCAGATCAATTAGTAGCATTTCCTATATTGTTAGGGGTCGCTGGTTCGAATCCTGCCAAATGGCACACATTTTCGTAACAAAATCTCTTAATATTCAGGCTGTTAGAAAAAACAGAATATCTACTCAAATAGAGTATCTATTAAAAATAATGTTCAAACAAATAAATTAAATATATGTATTTATAATCAAGGTCGTCCAAAAGTAAGCAGTCAGTAAATGATAATATTTATTTTGAGATTAAATATACAATTATATTTACTAATACAATTATTACATTGACAATTGAATTTTATTTCGGACAATAATACAAAAATACTGTAATTTTTATCAGCGCAGGTGCTCAAGTTCTGCAAACTGTTTTTGGGTCGACTAGTTTTCGAAGCATCAAGAATTGAGCTACTGGCATCGAATATATGGCGCATGTGGTAATTCGTTTTTCTCTTTTGGGGTTTAAAGGACCAATTGGTTCAACCCATTTTGTTCTGACGGTTTCAGAATTTTCAGACTCTCAATACTTTTTAAAACACTCATTTTCTTTCATCTGTGTTTAAATTATTTGCCATTGTGGGATTTTTGAATCATCTGATAGAAAACAGATTAAATTTAGATAAATTTAGTTATAAAATTTTAAATAATATAGCACAGATAGCGTAATTATATTGAACACCATTGTAATAATGTAACCTATACACAAACCTAGCCCACCAACTTTTAGACCACCCTGTATAAAACACACACACACACACACACACACACACACACACACACACACACACACACACACACAGCCGGTAAAACGATATATAAAATATCTAAACTTATTTATAAATGGAACTTTGTCTGTGTGTGTGTGTCTGTGTGTGCGTGTGTGTGTCCGTTACCTATGGACTCCGAAACGTCTGAACCGATTTTCTTGAAAATTTACACAGTTGTACTATAAGCGTCTGCGAGTGTTCTTAGCTAGGTTTTGTGTCGAGGTACCCCAGATAAATATCGAAAATCGATAATCGAAAAAATCGGGTGATAGAAAAAATCGGGTGATAGAAAAAATCGGGTTTGATTTTAATCAAATTTGATACACTCATAGACAAAGACATAAGAAACGATATTCAGAAGTTTCAAGGTTGCAGTTCTTACAATAGTGCAGAAAATAGATAATATATATATATAAAAGGTAAGATGTTTGTGTGTGTGTCTGTTTATCTACCTGTATGTCTGTATTTTTTTCAGCCCTTTTATTTTAATGTTTGCTTCAGGTTTGGCTCTAAGTAGGTATAATTGTAGTTCTTAGTCTCAGCCATGATACCATTTACTCAGAGGACTTATTTAGCATTTAAAATTCAGTTTACGACGAAAAATACTTATTTGATACCGATACCAGGAAATTCAAAATTTGACTTACATTCATTCATTTTTCTTTCAGTCTACTTTTTCGCTTTAACTGGAAACAACTATTGCTTTTTAGTCTTTTGTGCCAACGTCCAAAGAGTATGAGCTTCAGGACCAGTTTTAAAGCTTTCATTACAGCCGAGGAACGCCGGCCTATACTGCTAGTCTTTTATGTATGAAGAACAGTTTCTGGAAATTTTAGCTTGCTGAAATTCACACAAAAGTTTTATTTTGTGTGAGTATCAGTCAGTCAGTTAAGTGCCATACATGATACACGCTTGGACGATCATGTCTCAAAAGAGACATGACTGACTGGGCAGAAGATTATCTCGCAGTAGATTGCTATTGCTTTCTGTGGTAGACTGGTTGCCAGCCAAGGCTATAGAACCCAATTTGTCCTATTATTTGTGCGTAAGTGTATTTGTGCGTAAGGGAATGCAAGGAATTCAACTGGAATTCGAACTCGGTACTCCGATTTGTCGTTCCGAGTCGATATCCACTGCAGCGAGCTAAAATTATGTTTATGCTAATGGATCGAGCATGTAAGCAATGATGAGGTCTTGGAAATGATGGAAACAAAAATGAAATTAATACTGAGCATCAGGAAGAGAAAGCTGAAGTTCCTGGGACACGCAATGAGTCAGGAGGGCTTGGAGAATCTGATACTGACAAG